>JAWPHD010005395.1:0-164542 GCA_037043455.1 Cyrtodaria siliqua | reverse complement strand
CAATGTCCACTCGTGGAGATCCTGCAGATATGGGCATATCCACTCGTGAGATGCTGCAGATATGGCATGTCCACTCGTGAGATCCTGCAGATATGGCATGTCCAGCTCGTGAGATCCTGCAGGTTATGGCATGTCCACTCGTGAGATGCTGCAGATTATGGCATGTCCACTCGTGAGATCCTGCAGATATGGCATATCCACTCGTGAGATGCTGCAGATATGGCATGTCCACTCGTGAGATCCTGCAGATATGGCATGTCCACTCGTGAGATCCTGCAGATATGGCATGTCCACTCGTGAGATCCTGCAGATATGGCATGATCCACTCGTGAGATGCTGCAGATATGGCATGTCCACTCGTGAGATCCTGCAGATATGGCATGTCCACTCGTGAGATCCTGCAGATATGGCATATCCACTCGTGAGATGCTGCAGATATGGCATGTCCACTCGTGAGATCCTGCAGATATGGCATGTCCACTCGTGAGATCCTGCAGATATGGCATGTCCACTCGTGAGATGCTGCAGATATGGCATGTCCACTCGTGAGATCCTGCAGATATGGCATATCCACTCGTGAGATCCTGCAGATATGGCATGTCCACTCGTGAGATCCTGCAGATATGCATGTCACTCGTGAGATCTGCAGATATGGCATGTCCACTTGTGAGATGCTGCAGATATGGCATGTCCACTCGTGAGATGCTGCAGATATGGCATGTCCACTCGTGAGATCCTGCAGATATGGCATATCCACTCGTGAGATCCTGCAGATATGGCATGTCCACTCGTGAGATGCTGCAGAAATGGCATAGTCCACTCGTGAGATCCTGCAGATCTGGCAGTCTGATCACACTCGTGAGATCCTGCAGATATGGCATATCCACTCGTGAGATCCTGCAGATCTGGCATGTCCACTCGTGAGATCCTGCAGATATGGCATATCCACTCGTGAGATCCTGCAGATCTGGCATGTCCACTCGTGAGATCCTGCAGATATGGCATGTCCACTCGTGAGTTCCTGCAGATATGGCATGTCCACTCGTGAGATCCTGCAGATATGGCATGTCCACTCGTGAGATCCTGCAGATCTGGCATGTCCACTCGTGAGATCCTGCAGATATGGCATATCCACTCGTGAGATGCTGCAGATCTGGCATGTCCACTTGTGAGATGCTGCAGATATGGCATGTCCACTCGTGAGATGCTGCAGATATGGCATGTCCACTCGTGAGATCCTGCAGATATGGCATGTCCACTCGTGAGATCCTGCAGATATGGCATATCCACTCGTGAGATGCTGCAGATATGGCATGTCCACTCGTGAGATCCTGCAGATATGCATATCCACTCGTGAGATGCTGCAGATATGGCATGTCCACTCGTGAGATCCTGCAGATCTGGCATGTCCACTCGTGAGATCCTGCAGATATGGCATATCCACTCGTGAGATGCTGCAGATCTGGCATATCCACTCGAGAGATCCTGCAGATATGGCATGTCCACTCGTGAGATCCTGCAGATCTGGCATGTCCACTCGTGAGATCCTGCAGATCTGGCATGTCCACTCGTGAGATCCTGCAGATATGGCATGTCCACTCGTGAGATCCTGCAGATATGGCAGTTCCACACGTGAGATGCTGCAGATATGGCATGTCCACTCGTGAGATGCTGCAGATATGGCATATCCACTCGTGAGATGCTGTAGATATGGCATATCCACTTGTGAGATCCTGCAAATCTGGCATGTCCACTCGTGAGATCCTGCAGATATGGCATATCCACTCGTGAGATCCTGCAGATATGGCATGTCCACTCGTGAGATCCTGCAGATATGGCAGTTCCACACGTGAGATGCTGCAGATATGGCATGTCCACTCGTGAGATGCTGTAGATATGGCATATCCACTCGTGAGATCCTGCAAATCTGGCATGTCCACTCGTGAGATGCTGCAGATATGGCATATCCACTCGTGAGATGCTGTAGATATGGCATATCCACTCGTGAGATCCTGCAAATCTGGCATGTCCACTCGTGAGATCCTGCAGATATGGCATATCCACTCGTGAGATCCTGCAGATATGGCATGTCCACTTCGTGAGATCCTGCAGATATGGCATGTCCACTCGTGAGATCCTGCAGATATGACATGTCCACTCGTGAGATCCTGTAGATATGGCATGTCCACTCGTGAGATCCTGCAGATATGGCATGTCCACTCGTGAGATCCTGCAGATATGGCATGTCCACTCGTGAGATCCTGCAGATATGGCATGTCCACTTCGTGAGATCCTGCAGATATGACATGTCCACTCGTGAGATCCTGCAGATATGGCATGTCCACTCGTGAGATCCTGCAGATATGGCATGTCCACTCGTGAGATCCTGCAGATATGGCATGTCCACTCGTGAGATCCTGCAGATATGGCAATGTCCACTCGTGAGATGCTGCAGATATGGCATATCCACTTGTGAGATGCTGCAGATATGGCATGTCCACTCTTGAGATCCTGCAGATCTGGCATGTCCACTCGTGAGATCCTGCAGATATGGCATATCCACTCGTGAGATGCTGCAGATATGGCATGTCCACTCGTGAGATCCTGCAGATATGGCATATCCACTCGTGAGATGCTGCAGATATGGCATGTCCACTCGTGAGATCCTGCAGATCTGGCATGTCCACTCGTGAGATCCTGCAGATATGGCATATCCACTCGTGAGATGCTGCAGATCTGGCATATCCACTCGAGAGATCCTGCAGATATGGCATGTCCACTCGTGAGATCCTGCAGATCTGGCATGTCCACTCGTGAGATCCTGCAGATCTGGCATGTCCACTCGTGAGATGCTGCAGATATGGCATATCCACTCGTGAGATGCTGTAGATATGGCATATCCACTCGTGAGATCCTGCAAATCTGGCATGTCCACTCGTGAGATCCTGCAGATATGGCATATCCACTCGTGAGATCCTGCAGATATGCATGTCCACTCGTGAGATCCTGCAGATATGGCAGTTCCACACGTGAGATGCTGCAGATATGGCATGTCCACTCGTGAGATGCTGTAGATATGGCATATCCACTCGTGAGATCCTGCAAATCTGGCATGTCCACTCGTGAGATGCTGCAGATATGGCATATCCACTCGTGAGATGCTGTAGATATGGCATATCCACTCGTGAGATCCTGCAAATCTTGCATGTCCACTCGTGAGATCCTGCAGATATGGCATATCCACTCGTGAGATGCTGCAGATATGGCATGTCCACTCGTGAGATCCTGCAGATATGGCATGTCCACTCGTGAGATCCTGCAGATATGACATGTCCACTCGTGAGATCCTGTAGATATGGCATGTCCACTCGTGAGATCCTGCAGATATGGCATGTCCACTCGTGAGATCCTGCAGATATGGCATGTCCACTCGTGAGATCCTGCAGATATGGCATGTCCACTCGTGAGATCCTGCAGATATGGCATATCCACTCGTGAGATGCTGTAGATATGGCATATCCACTCGTGAGATCCTGCAGATATGGCATGTCCACTCGTGAGATGCTGTAGATATGGCATGTCCACTCGTGAGATGCTGCAGATATGGCATATCCACTCGTGAGATCCTGCAGATATGGCATGTCCACTCGTGAGATGCTGCAGATATGGCATGTCCACTCGTGAGATGCTGCAAATCTGGCATGTCCACTCGTGAGATGCTGCAGATCTGGTATGTCCACTCGTGAGATGCTGTAGATATGGCATATCCACTCGTGAGATCCTGCAGATATGGCATATCCACTCGTGAGATCCTGCAGATATGGCATGTCCACTCGTGAGATCCTGCAGATATGGTATGCCCACTCGAGATGATACAAACTTCCAGATCACGTTACTCTAGTAATAATCCTACTGTGTTACACTCGTCAGAAAAATCTTTATTATTATTATACTTGTTTATTATTTAAATTTATTTAAATACATGCCATACTTTACTAACATTCTATTTCAGGAAATTATCCTATACATTTTCACTTGTGCGGCAATATTACCGGAAAACAGCCACAATAATTGAAAACTCCATTCACAATACATATTCACGTGCAATCACCGTGCACGGAACATACGGTGCATCCAGGGAATTCCCAGGAGTCCAGGTACGGTACCCGTGGAACGCGAGCAAATAAAACGGTCCGTTTTATTTTTATTGTAAGTTCTATTCTACGACAGAAATATAAGTATAGAAATGTCAAGGCAATGGAAATGGGAAACTTCAGTAATCTGTAAATTACCTCCCTTTAAGCCTTCACTGTCCCTGTTAACAACTTGGTCTAGTATTTGATCTACGGTGCCCATTTCAAATATTTCTTTTGTATATAAATATGATAATTTCAACCAGTGTGATTTTCATAACAAATATAGCACTTTGGAAAGGTATTGTCCTTTGGTAATACGTAGTTACAAATGGTATTAGACGCATATAAACAAATTAAACCTGCCCACAACTGGCACATAAACAACATTAACCGGAAATTGGCAGGTGTGTGAATAGGGCGGGGTTGATTTTCCAAAGCGCAAGATATTTCGAATGGTAAACATTCAAGAAAAATATGTCTGATGAAACATGGACAGTCGTACACACATGGACAGCCGTACACACATGGACAGTCGTACACACATGCACATGGACAGTCGTACACACACATGCACATGGACAGTCGTACACAAATGCACATGGACAGTCGTACACACATGGACAGTCGTACAAAGTACTAAGCAACCGCCGTATTTCAATAGACTTAAACTTAAATACCACGCGTGCCAGCTTATAACTCATCAAAGAGAAGAATATCTCGTCGATCTAGGCATATTGTGTACGACTGTCCATGTTCATTAATACATGCAATAGTGATCCGGATTGGCCGACTACTAACGATTGACTTGTTTGTTCGAATGGTGTTTTACATCATTGTTAGCACGTGCCAGGCCATATATGACGGTCGTTGTTTGTGGTAGAGGCTGGCGTGTCTTTACTATTCCGACCAAGGAGGCGATTCTTTGTAATTGAACAAGTTTACTAATTAAATAAATAACAGTTGTAATTAAATTTCTGTAAACATATCAATAAAGTCTTCTTGCAAACAAATATCCTGGTAAATGTTTAAGACAAATAGAAAGTGTCATGGTGCATTAATACATTTTATTTAAGAAACAACTTCCCCTCATACACTCAAGTGATATGAAAACGCAACACGGAATTTCCGCTATATATTGTATGTACAATATGCTGCTTTTAATCGAATGGTACATGGCTACGTAAGACCTTTCCTTTTGGAAAAAATACTTAAACAACAAATAATACAGCAAATAGTATTCCTGCAATGTTTCATTATTCACAGAGTACGCGTTTGGCTCAATCATGTGAGCAAACTTAGGATGCAAAATTTTGCAAACTATTTACGTTAAATACAGTACTGAACTAGCTCAATTTTTCGAATAGCAACTTCAACATTGATGAAGTTCTTGTTACAAAGTGTAGTGTGATTAAAACGTCTACAACATCACAGTTGTGTCCTTTCTCTAGTTAACTGCAACTTTTTTTTAAAAAAACATCTTGGGATTTCTTTGGAATATTATGTGCAATTAAGTGTGCAGTATATACAATACATAGCGGAAATTCCCGTGTTGCGTTTTCAGATCACTTGAGTGTATCATGGTTCATAAAGAGCCGTTACAGAACACCTACATTTGCTATCACTGCTGCAAGTAACATACCTTCTCTCTTGAACACTTGTTGACATGTATTATAGGTGATTAACAATGTGGCCTATGATATCTTCGGCCACGCCTTCTTTTTGGAAGATGGGATAGAGGTAGCCACGTTGTTAAAGGGAAACCTCGGAGCTCAAATAAAGAACATCAACAGTGCTTTTGGTTTCAACACGGATATTAGGTTTGATATAATATTATATGTAGTTTTTTGGTTTATTTCTAAATAATTCCAACCTCATAAGACTATATTTAACGTATGTTTTTGTTTGTGTTGGATACAAGCTAATAACAACTGACATCGTGCATGAAAATAAATATAAAAAGATCGGACAGGGAAAGTAGCATTCAAGGAGGACAGTCAACCACAAAACACAGAAACAAACACGCAAACAGACAAACAAGAAGGCAAAAGCAATAATAAATGCAAGCGACATCACAAACACAAAAGGGTTGACAATAGGGCTACCGCCTTGGAACGGTCAGTGGCAAAGTAGGCCACTGGGGGTTTAAACCGGTTCTAGGGTGCACCAAACCTCACACTTCTAGAAGACGAACTACTTCCTAACACGATAGATCTAATTGTTGTTGTTGGTGTTTAACGTCAGTTATCAGCATATGTAGGTTATGTAACTGTTAATAATGTTTATTCAAATCATAATCCAAAGAGTTTAAATGCTAAGGAAGAAAATAAATACAATGCAATAAAATACGTGGACAATACAGTTATAAATGCATGAAATCATTTTATTATATAACATAAACAATGACAATCTCATTTTCTTTATAACATCATTACACAAATTATTATGTATGAATAGCTAAATCCTAAAATGCCAATTGTTTCAGCAAATTAATGTAATATGTTTTATTATTTTCTTTATATTGTTTCTTTCTTGGGGATTTTTTTTTCAATCATCTAATCAAGAAATTGCATTTAAAAATGCAAATTATGGAATAGAAAAGCATGATGCTTTGTATGTGCGTTTGTTTTTTTTTAAATTGAACTATGAAAACATGAAAAAATAAAGATGGCAAAGTGCTATTATTATTATATATTAAAATCATACTGTATATAAAAGAGAAAGCATGGTACATATATAAAAACAAGAGTATGATAATGGACCTTTGGAAACGGCCGAGCACGACACATACGAAATATTGCAGTCTCGGTTTGATTGAGACTGTTCATGAGTGGTAGTGACATATGCTAGCTACCGCTCACGCCCTCTAGCCCCGGGTTGAGCAGAACTCAATAGTAACCTACTTTTGTATAACTATTGGCTTTGATGTGAACTCATCAGGTTAACAAACTGTATCATATTAGGTATATTCCAGCTTCGTAAATCAATGTACAGTTACTCATCAGGTTAACAAACTGTATCATATTAGGTATATTCCAGCTTCGTACATCAATGTACAGTTACTCATCAGGTTAACAAACTGTATCATATTAGGTATATTCCAGCTTCGTACATCAATGTACAGTTACTTATCAGGCTAACAAACTGTATCATATTAGGTATATTCCAGCTTCGTACATCAATGTACAGTTACTCATCAGGTTAACAAACTGTATCATATTAGATATATTCCAGCTTCGTACATCAATGTACAGTTTACTTTTTAAAACAAATGACGTTCATCCTCCAAAACTTACAATAAAAACAATAAAAACAGAGTCGTTCGTTTACTAGTAATCTATTCCATCTACCAGCTTCAATGTGTAATGTCAGGTAAAACTCTCACAGCTACTTTTATACCCTGTATTTTTTTAAATATGTTTTTTTTAAAATAACGGTGTAAATATATGACAGAGTTCCTGACAGTCGAAAAAAATTGAATAATCTATTGATACACACGTTAATGTCTACGAGAAATCCAAATATTTGACCAATCTCGAGAACAGTAATGTAATAAGTATGCATGTCCTCCTCTATTTGCAGCAAGGCAACCGTGTTCTGGATCACTAACCCTAAAACCATCATGATCGGGAACATTGCTGCAGGCTCACAGGTGAGCTTTACAGATGGCACAGCCATTCTTGTCCGTTATGTGAACGTGCTGATAACGTCAAACAGGAACACAGGATTATCCGTCCCTTATCCGTTTTGAATTAATACACAAACAACATAAGGCCATTACTATTTTTATTATTCGTTTTACGAACCGTCATGAGAGAGAATTGCTGTAGGAGGAGGGAAGGGGAAAAATAAACATTTGGAAAAGCT
This sequence comes from Cyrtodaria siliqua, assembly GCA_037043455.1. Classification (NCBI taxonomy): domain Eukaryota; kingdom Metazoa; phylum Mollusca; class Bivalvia; order Adapedonta; family Hiatellidae; genus Cyrtodaria; species Cyrtodaria siliqua. The sequence goes on along the minus strand of JAWPHD010005395.1, from coordinate 156,542 downwards.
ATTTTTTTTGTTGGAAAGGAAAAGGGAATGAAAATTAATGTTCGATTAAAATCTGGGAGGCAACACACAATACAATCAAATTCTCTATGGAAAAATACAATTTCTAATTTCGTTTTGTTGTAGGCAGGTTCGTAAAACGAATTATCAAAAAATAATGGCCTAATATTGCTGTCATTAACATGATATAGATTGGATCTCATATTAATTTAAACAATTTAGCATGTAGTGTGGGGTATATACATTCGTCAGTCGAATTAAAACGATTTTTTTTAAGAACCTTGTACATTGTTATTTATTTTTTACTGTATATTACATTGTAGGGTCTTGGCATCTGGTACACATTTCCAGTAGCCCCCGTGGGACCATCAGTTGGGCTCGTGTACAAACACAAGGAGGCGCGATATACCCCACTGTGGCAATTTGAAAATAACGTTGTGCATTCATGTGATAGGGTACGTATTCTTCATTGGTCATTCGTATTATGTTTTCTTAAATATCGCTTTGTTTGTTTGTTTGTTTGTATGGTGTGTTACGTGATTTTCAACACATGTAAGGTTATATATGACGGTCGATTTTAGAGGTAGACCACCCACGTTTCTTGTGTAGAATCAGTACTGTACACCTATGTCACCTTGCATTGTGTGATAGGGCACGCCTAATAGTTATGTTCGTATACTGTCGAACCTGGTTTAAGAGACCGCTCAGGATGAAGACAATAAGTGGTCTCTTAATACAGGTGGTCTCTTATTACATGTTCTCACATTGTTCGACCTCTTACGAAATGTTTAGTTAAATATGAATGCCCTTTGTATATAGTGTACATGAGTGTAAATGTTAATTGTGTGAAGACTGGTAATTAATTGTGTTACCATTTAGTAGCTTGTTTGTTAAATTATATTTATTTAAACTTGTTTCTTTTTACTTTTTACATTATATAACTGCAACACCGTGCCTAAAATCAATATTTCATATCGCCGAATTTTGCACCTGTCCCCGAATATAGTAGCGTTACCAGTAATAACCAGAGCGAATACAACGTTCGGAACAAAACCAAATAATTTACGATGAATGTTGTTTGTATTTCAACATATTACATATATATATATCTCCATATTAACCCCGACAACTTGATCAGCGAGTGATAACAACCTGCAGTTCATATTTGTTTCCCCTGTAAAATCCACTCGCTCTAGGCGAGACTTCATCTTTCCGTTAAAGGGACACTCACTGTCCGTATGTAAAGTATGTATTGAGCATAAGCAAATCGATGGGACCGCACTATTTATATTTCTTTGCTCACGTGACATCCATCAGCGCATTATATTTTGATCGTATTATGTCTTGCAGCGCATAACTTTCTCGTGTAGCTCAAATGGTAACACGCTCGTCAATTAACATGTCGCCAGTTGTCAATCATTTATCCATTTCAACCAATCAAACCAGAACGATACCTCCGACAAACAACAGCACGTGTATAAAGCACGTGCAACTATGTTATATAAACTATTGTCAATATACTCCGACATCAACAATAGGGCGGAGATATCTAAGTACTGGCGACATGTCAATTAACCCGCGAGTGTAATTCTTTTGTTTGGGCTTGGAGTTCAACTCCACGATAAGGTACTTTTTGTTGTATCGCTATTGAATTTCGCCAAAATATCTTGTTTCTATTTAGTAAATATTCAGTAATAGTTGTTGTGTAATGTTTGTCAACGTCATTATTTTGTGTTTAATAAGTTATAAGTTAAGGCTAATATACCTTTATGACATGTGAACGTGAATTGGTTTATTGTGAACGGTAACTTTTTGTTTATCCTCGCCATATGCATAAGACCTTTCGGTGAGCGTTTCCAGGAATAGTTGCAAAATAGTGCAGATAGTCGATGGGTTATCCCATTTCGTCCATTTCGTCAAAGCGTGCAGATAGTCGCTGGTTATCCTATTTCGCCAAAGCGTGCTGATAGTCGGTGGTTATTTCGTCAAAGCGTGCAGATAGTCGCTGGTTATCCCATTTCGTCAAAGCTGATTTAAAGACAAGATGTAGTGTAGCGGACGATTTGAAATGAAGCTTTCCATCGTAGAAGTCTGCTGATGTTTAGTTTTCCAAAAAATTGAAGATTTAGACCAATCAGATCACAGGATTAGATTGTCGGCTGGAACACGTTTCAACCAATCAGGCGATAGCGTCGAATTATTAGCAGGTCAATCCTGTTGTTATGAGATGCCCGTTGTTCTCGTGGTAATGTCTCCTCCGTTATTCACATTGGTCGTAGAAATGGAAGCTACCCGCGCTGACGACAAGTGTGTATCTCCCACGGTTAACCAATCGTTGATATATGATAGCCATTGATCATTAGCATATCTGTTGCTGGTCACTTGACACATGTGGGAACTTCGCAGTGACAAGTCAAGTGACATCCCACCAGGTCTAAGCTGTTAATCAGTAGAAAGCATAAACGTCCCTTTCCATTTCCACATAGTTGTCAGTCCTATTAAAACATACGTACAGCACATTAATTTGACAAGCAGTGTATGGACGGCCCTCCACTACACAATATGCGTTCCTGACGTCAAACAAAGCGTATTTATGTATTAATTAACATCGTCACCAGGGCGGGATGAACTTTGACAATATTCTGTTGGATGACAATGGTCGCGTGACAGGATGTATGAACTATGAGCCTTTGGAAGATCCACTTAACAAGACATCAGCGGCGGTGAAGGTCCAGCTTACACGTCTCACTGGTGAGTTTGAACATCCGGTTCATTGGTTAGTTTGAACACCCTGTACACTAGTAAGGTTAAACATGCTGGACACGCTTTTGTATGACCATTCCATACATAGGTGTGTTTGAATATTCGGCATGCAGGTGAGTTTGAATATTATGCACATTGTTTAGTTCGAATATCCGGTACATTGGTTAGTTTGAATATCGGGTACATTGGTAAGTTAGAACATCCGGTACACTGGTGAGTTTGAACATCCGGTACGTTGGTTAGTTTGAATATCCGGTACATTGGTTAGTTTGAATATCCTGTGATGAGATTGAATATCCGGTACATTGGTAAGCTTTAATATCCGGTACATTGATGAGTTTGAATATCCGATGATGAGTTTGAATATCCGGTACACTGGTGAGTTTGAATATCCGGTACACTGGTGAGTTTAAGCTGGTGAGCTAGGAGGCGTGAGAGGTGTTTCACTTTACATTACCTCTCATGAACAGACTCAATAAAACCGAATCTGCTACTTTTCTCTCTGGTTTGTGTTTGTTGCTTCCAAGGGATCCCCTTTTCAGTATTTATTACCATTCACACTAGCTTTTGTTTAGTGCTGTGTGGCGGCCATAAAAAATAAATCTGTAGTGTTATTACTTACAGATAGTTTGGGATCATCAAGCCCAATCCTTGTGGCTTTAAAATTGAATATCGCGTAAGCCGGGTCTAGGAGGCGTGAGAGGTGTTGCACTATACATTACCTCACATGAACAGCCTCAATAAAACCGAGTCTGCTGCTTTTATCTCTTGTTTGTGTTTGTTGGTTTCAAGGGATCCCCTTTTCGGTATTTATTAAATACCCGGTATACTGGTGAGTTTGAATATCCGGTACATTGGTGAATTTGAATATCAGGTACGCAGGTGCTTTTGAATATCTGGAACACAGGTGAGTAGGAACGTCCAGTATACAGATGCGTTTGAATATATTACGTCAACCAGGATGTTTGAATATCCAGTGCATTGGGGAGTTTAAATATTCGGTACATTGGTGAGTTTCAATATCCGGTGCATTAGTTAGTTTGAATCGGTACACAGTTCAGTTTGAATATATTGAACGCAGATTAGTTTGAATATCCGATGATGAGTTTGAATATTCGGTACATTGGTGAGTTCGAATCCGATACACAGGTTAGTTTGAATATCTGGTACACTGCTGAGTTTGAATACCCGATGATAAGTTTTAATATCTGGTACATTGGTAAGTTTGAATATCTGGTGAAGAATTTGAATATTCGGTTCTCTGGTGAGTTTGAATATCCATTACACTGGTGAGTTTGAATATCCGGTGATGAGTTTGAATATCTGGTACATTGGTGAGTTTGAATATCTGGTGATGAGTTTGAATAACCGGTACAATGGTGAGTTTGAATATCCGGTACATTGGTGAATTTGAATATCAGGTACGCAGGTGCTTTTGAATATCCGGAACACAGGTGAGTAGGAACGTCCTGTATACAGATGCGTTTGAATATATTACGTCAACCAGGATGTTTGAATATCCAGTGCATTGGGGAGTTTGAATATCCAGTACATTGGTGAGTTTGAATATCCGGTACATTGGTGAGTTTAAATATTCGATACATTGGTGAGTTTCAATATCCGGTGCATTAGTTAGTTTGAATCGGTACACAGTTCAGTTTGAATATATTGTACGCAGATTAGTTTGAATATCCGATGATGAGTTTGAATATTCGGTACATTGGTGAGTTCGAATCCGATGCACAGGTTAGTTTGAATATCTGGTAAACTGCTGAGTTTGAATACCTGATGATTAGTTTTAATATCTGGTACATTGGTAAGTTTGAATATCTGGTGATGAATTTGAATATTCGGTTCTCTGGTGAGTTTGAATATCCAATACACTGGTGAGTTTGAATATCCGGTGATGAGTTTGAATATCTGGTACATTGGTGAGTTTGAATATCTGGTGATGAGTTTGAATAACCGGTACACTGGTGAGTTTGAATATCCGGTGATGAGTTTGAATATCCGGTAGACTGGTGAGTTTGAATATCTGGTGATGAGTTTGCATATCCGGTACACTGGTGAGTTTGAATATCCGGTGATGAGTTTGAATATCTGGTACATCGGTGAGTTTGAACATCTGGTGATGAGTTTGAATATCCGGTAGACTGGTGAGTTTGAATATCCGGTGATGAGTTTGAATATCTGGTACACTGGTGAGTTTGAATATCCGGTGATGAGTTTGAATATCTGGTACATTGGTAAGTTTGAATATCCGGTGATGAGTCTGAATCTCTGGTACATTGGTACGTTTGAATATCCGGTGATGAGTTTGAATATCTGGTACGTGAGTTTGAATATCTGGTGACAAGTTTGAATATCTGGTACACTGGTGAGTTTGAATATCCGGTTATGATTTTGAATATCTAGTAAACTGGTGAGTTTGAATATCGGGTGATGCGTTTGAATATCTGGTACACTGGTGAGTTTGAATAGCTGGTGATGAGTTTGAATATAAGGTACATTGGTTAGTTCGAATCCGGTACAAGGTTAGTTAAATATCCGATATAAAGGCCGAGTTTTCGGTACGATCCAATGCGTTAAATTGCGAAAATAAGTTTTATTAGCGTCTGAATTTGTTTAATGCTGGGTTAAAATCATGTAATACCTATACAGTTTTTTATATTTGTAATATCAGTAGAATGGGTCAGGTTGGGTCAGTATATTAACATCACTTTTTATTTCAGCTTATAAAAACCGAGCATTTAACTGCTGGTTGAGGGGTGGATGGTTCGAGATGATGCAGTACTCGTAAGTATTTTAAATGTAAAAGGCCACACGACAATCTTAACAGTGTGTGTGTGTGTGTGTGTGCGTGCGTATTCGTGCGTCCGTACGCGCGTGCGTGCGTGCGTATGTGTTTGTTTGCAATGTCACCGTGTGTCCCTTTAAAGAACATAAGCGTGTTCGGTCTGCGAGGGGTTTGGCGGGGTTTGGGGGATATTACAATTCTACTGGTCAATGGCATTATGGCTGCTCTAGCCCCTCAACGTGTTTCATCCGATCTTATACACAGTAACCTTGATTTGACAATTTCATAATGTGGCCTTCCTACTATTTAAACACGTTCATTTCCATCTGATCTTAACCAAACTTTCATGGAATCTTGGAAACGTTCTTTAACTATATATATCCGATGGTATCAAATGAGTTTTCTGCCCTTGAATTTGCAAAAACTATATCTTTTAACATTGTTACCACTATAGCACTTTCATAGTTCATTCAATCCAAACTAAACGTTCACAGTGTATAATAATCAAAGATCTCGGATACATTCTCCAATCATGCATATCCGATGGTATTAAAGTAAGTATCTGCCATGAATTACCAAAACATGATTTGACCTTGTTATCTCCATATAGCCTTTCCATTTTACGACAGATATTAACAGAACATATTTAATAATATCTTGGACACGTTTTTCAAGCATGCATATCTGATGGTATTGAATGAAGTTATTCGCCCTTGAACTGGAAATAATTTGGTCTTGTTACCGTCATAGCATTTCTATTTTGCGTCTGATCTTAATAGCGTTTTTACAGAATGTGTATAATAATAAGTATATCTTGGACAAGCTCTTCAATTATGCACTTCAACCAGGCGTATATGATGGTATCAAAACGAATCTCTACACATAGTGATACTTTGGCCTTGTTAAGAGCATGGAAGCTGCGTTTTCACTTGATTTCCACCAAATGTGTACAGCCAGTATAGCGATTCAGGCCCTGATGGGCCTCTTTCAAGTGTGGTCCGGAATGCCAACCCACGCCTCCACGGAAAATTCATTATTACTTATATATATAACCATGCTTGTGAAAATTATACTCAGTACTCACCATATAATACTAACCACCAATTTACATTTTAGATCGGCAGAGAGCAGAAGAGGTATTCAGCTAGCAAGGTAGGGTTAACAAATTTAAGAAAATGTAATACAACTTAATCACCTTAAGGCGCTTGTCTCATGAATGGGTCTAAAATGACTCATGATGAAAATTATTATTCGAAAGTTGTATTTTAAGATGGAAGAAATTACTAATAAAATATCTACAACCCATATTGTTAACACCATACTCCTTCTATTATAATAGTTTCCGATGGTTTTTGTGTAAGTCTTCATACAACACTTTTATTTGGCACTAAAGGAATGCAATGGCAGTGTTGATAGCAGGCAACAATTACCGGTCATCTTGTCCTAAAGCAATACAATAACAATGTTGATAGCAGGCCACAATTACCGACCATCTTGTCCACGAAAGCAATACAATAACAATGTTGATAGCAGGCCACAATTACCGACCATCTTGTCCACTAAAGCAATACAATAACAGTGTTGAGCGCAGACTACAATTACCGACCATCTTGTCCACCAAAGCAATACAATCACCGTGTTGAACGCAGGCCACAATTACCGACCATCTTGTCCACTAAAGCAATACAATGACAGTGTTGAGCCAGGTCACAATTACCGACCATCTTGTCCACTAAAGCAATACAATGACAGTGTTGAGCCAGGTCACAATTACCGAATATCTTTTCCACTAAAGCAATACAATGACAGTGTTGAGCCAGGTCACAATTACCGAATATCTTTTCCACTAAAGCAATACAATGACAGTGTTGAGCCAGGCCACAATTACCGAATATCTTGTCCACGAAAACAATACAATAACAGTGATGAGCCAGGCCACAATTATCGACTATCTTGTCCACTAAAGCAATACAATGACAGTGTTGCGCCAGGCCACAATTACCGACCATCTTGTCCACTACATCAATACAATGATAGTGTTGAGCCAGGCCACAATTACCGAATATCTTGTCCACTAAAGCAAGACATAAACCGTGTTCAACGCAGGCCACAATTACCGAATATCTTGTCCACGAAAGCAAGACAAGAACAGTGTTGAGCCAGGCCACAATTACCGACCATCTTGTCCACTAAAGCAATACAATGACAGTGTTGAGTCAGGCCACAATTACCGATCATCTTGTCCACCAAAGCAATACAATCACCGTGTTGAACGCAGGCCACAATTACCGACCATCTTGTCCACTAAAGCAATACAATGACAGTGTTGAGCCAGGTCACAATTACCGACCATCTTGTCCACTAAAGCAATACAATGACAGTGTTGAGTCAGGCCACAATTACCGAATATCTTGTCCACTAAAGCCTTACAATAACAGTGTTGAGCCAGGCCACAATTACCGACTATCGTGTCCACTAAAGCAATACAATGACAGTGTGGAACGCAGGCTACATTTACCGGCCATCTTGTCCACCAACGCAATACAATAAAAGTGTTGAGCCAGGCCACAATTACCGACCATCTTGTCCATTACATCAATACAAAGACAGTGTTGAGCCAGTCTTCAATTACCGACCATCTTGTCAACTAAAGCAATACAATGACAGTGTTGAGCCAGGTCACAATTACCGACCATCTTGTCCACTAAAGCAATACAATGACAGTGTTGAGTCAGGCCACAATTATCGAATATCTTGTCCACTAAAGCATTACAATAACAGTGTTGAGCAAGGTCACAATTACCGACTATCGTGTCCACTAAAGCAATACAATGACAGTGAGGAATCAGGCAACATTTACCGGCCATCTTGTCCAATAATACAATAAAAGTGTTGAGCCAGGCCACAATTACCGACCATCATGTCCATTACATCAATACAATGACAGTGTTGAGCCAGGCCACAATTACCGACCATCTTGTCAACGACTTCAATACAATGACAGTGTTAAGCGCAGGCCACAATTACCGAATATCTTGTCCACTAAAGCAATACAATAACAGTGTTGAGCCAGGCCACAATTACCGACCATCTTGTCCACTACATCAATACAATGACAGTGTGGAACGCAGGCTACATTTACCGGCCATCTTGTCCACTAAAGCAATACAATGACAGTGTTGAGCAAGGCCACAATTACCAACTATCTTGTCCACTAAAGCAATATAATGACAGTGTGGAACGTGGGCTACAATTACCGACCATCTAGTCCACTAAGGCAATACATAAACCGTGTTAAACGCAGACCACAATTACCGAATATCTTGTCCACTACAGCAATACAATGACAGTTTTGCACCAGGCCACAATTACCGACTATCTTGTCCACTACATAAATACAATGACAGTGTTGAGCCAGGCCACAATTACCGACTATCTTGTCCACTAAAGCAATACAGTGATAGTGTGGAACGCAGGCTACAATTACCGGCCGTCTTGTCCACTAAAGCAATACAATAACAGTGTTGAGCCAGGCCACAATTACCGACCATCTTGTCCACTACATCAATACAATGACAGTGTTGAACCAGGCCACAATTACCGACTATCTTGTCCACTACAGCAATACAATGAAAGTTTTGAGCAAGGCCACAATTACCGACTGTCTTGTCCATTAAAGCAATACAATGATAGTGTTGAACGCAGGATACAATTACCGGCCATCTTGTCCACTAAATCAATACAATAACCGTGTTGAACGCAGGACACAATTACCGACCACCTTGTCCACTAATGTAATACATAAACCGTGTTAAACGCAGGCCACAGTTACCGAATATCTTGTCCACTAAAGCAATACAATAACAGTGTTGAGCCAGGCCACAATTACCGAATATCTTGTCCACTAAAGCAATGCAATAACAGTGTTGAGCCAGGCCACAATTACCGACTGTCTTGTCCACTAAAGCAATACAATAACAGTGTTGAGCCAGACCACAATTACCGACTATCTTGTCCACTAAAGAAATACAATAAAATGTTGAGCCAGGCCACAATTACCGACCACCTTGTCCACTAAAGCAATACATAAACCGTGTTAAACGCAGACCACAATTACCGAATATCGTGTCCACTAAAGCAATACAATGACAGTGTTAAGCGCAGGCCATAACTACCGACTATATTGTCCACTAAAGCAATACAAATTAAACAGTGTTGATCGCAGACCACAAATACAAAACATATTGTCCACTAAAGCAATACAATAACAGTGTTGAACCAGGCCACAATTACCGACCATCTTGTCCACTAAAGCAATACAACAACCGTTTTCAGCCAGGCCATAATTACCGACCATCTTGTCCACAAACGCAATACAACAACAGTGTTGAACCAGGCCACATTTACCGACTATTTTGTCCACTAAAGCAATAGAATAACAGTGTTGAACCAGGCCAAAATTATCGACCATCTTGTCCACTAAAGCAATACAGTAACAGTGTTGAACCAGGCCACGACTATCGACCATTTTGTCCACTAAAGCAATACAATAACAGTGTTGAACCAGGCCACAATTACAGACCATCTTGTCCACTAAAGCAATACAATAAAAGTGTTGAACAAGGCCACAATTACAGACCATCTTGTCCACTAAAGCAATACAATAACAGTGTTGAACGCAGGCCAAAATTACAGACCATATTGCCTCTAAAGCAATGTCACAATTCATTATTATTATGTTTTTATTTATAAATGTTTATATTTTATTAAATAGAGGAAGCAATCAGCAACAATTTGTGAAGAAAAGCATATTCATTGGACGATCTGAAGGAAATTTTGAAGGTCCAGAGTACCCGGATGCCCCCTCACAATCAACGTAAGTAATACCAGAGCCGGAGAACTCGGATGTCACTTCACAATCAAAGTAACAAATAACACAGTCAGAGTACCCGGATGCCCCCTCACAATAACGTAGGTAATACCAGAGCCGGAGAACCCGGATGTCACTTCACAATCAAAGTAACAAATAACACATTCAGAGTACCCGGATGTCACCTCACAATCAAAGTAAGTAATACCAAAGATGGAGTGCCTGGACACGCCTCACAATAAAAGTAAAAAAAGTACATTATGGTTGGTAGGTAGGTTGGTTTGAAATGTGCTGGTGCCATTGGGCAAGACGCCTTCCAAATGAAAATCCCTTATGCGTGAATACACACATTTCAAGAATGAATAATGTTGAAATTGCAAGCACTAGTGTAGCTCCCATTTAAAGAAAATGTATGTTATAACGGGAGACCCTCCTCACATCTTTCATATAATTATGATCAAGTGTAATTCCTTTGAATAACTTTATTAATCTGACTATTTGTTTGAATTAATAACCTATACTTTTATTTTTGCTATTTTATGTAAAGGTCTGTGTCGTTGTTGTTTTCTTATAAAACTGAAAATTGCAAGCATGAACCATATAAATTAAAAGCAGTGTTTTTTTTAAAAAATACAAATGTCTTCAATTGACCAAAATGATTTGCTTTCACTCTTAGTTTTGATTTTTTGTCTTAGGGGTATCCCAAACCCCTCCACACTATCCAATATGTATTCACGGGTTAACCCGAGACAAAGCATGATTTGGTTCAACATTTTGAAAGATTCCACTCCTAAAATTAATTTCTGGTTCCGCTGACTTGATACTACAAGGTCTCACAGCATGACTCATCAAGTGACGTGATTTATAAACTTCGTAAGATCCATACATATGTTGGATAAACTTTAAATTAAAGTCTTTCAAAAATAAGTTTTCAAATGTTGTTATGTAGAAGTGTTATCACTGTGTCTGTTTTGCAGTTTTGCTCATTTCTTCAAGAGATCATTTACGAACATTTAAAATTGCCACATTTCGTCAATTTATTGCAGGTTGCCCATTATGCCGGAGTTATCATTTACTAAGCATGTTGCAGGTTGCCCCATTATGCCGGAGTTACCATTTAATGTGTATGTTGCAGGTTGCCCCATTATGTCGGATTTACCATTTACTAAGCATGTTGCAGGTTGCCCATTATGCCGGAGTTATCATGTACAAAGCATGTTGCAGGTTGTCCCATTATGTCGGAGTTACCATTTAATGTGCATGCTGCAGGTTGTCCATTATGTCGTAGTTATCATTTACTATGCATGTTGCAGGTTGATTTTTATGTTGTAGTTATCTGTTACTATGCATGTTGCAGGTTGCCCGTATGTCCGAGTTATCATTTACTATGCATGTTGCAGGTTGCTCCATTATGTCGGAGTTATGACATAAAGTACATGTTGGAGATTGATTTTTATGTTGGAGCTATCTTTTACTACGCATGATATAGGTTGCCCCACTATGTCGGAGTTACCATTTAATATGCATATTGCCCCACTATGCCGGAGTTATCATTTACTATGCATGTTGCCCCACTATGTCAGAGTTATCATTTACTATGCATGTTGCAGGTTGCCCCATTATGTCGGAGTTATGTGGTACGACGGACCTGCTTTCGTATCTAAGTCTTGGTTCCAAGGATTCCAACCTGGTGCAGACAATGCTTGGGCGGCCGCGGCTCTCAGTTTCCAACCACGCAACCTGGCTTCCAGCTCTGTTACTAGCGCAACACATGATCTGAGATTCGGATTTTCTGACGCTGTACGCTTGTTTCTTTTTCGAAAACTTTACCAATTTTAAATACACATCAAACCAATAAACTCGTATTTTAAGTAAAAAGAGTGTAATAACAACCGTATAATCTATATTAAGGGACAATATATGCACACGTCTTACTAAATCTGCAGTAGTTAGCAATCTTGTAAGGGTCCGATTCAAGCCATATTCGAACTACTACAATACGTACTGCCTAAAGGTTCTCTTTCCTGAATAGTCACTGTTTACCGGTTATTTGAACTGGTGGTCCAGTTCCGAAATCCAATCTAAATTATTCCTCACGAAAATGTTTGGTCACGGAAAATGGATGTCATCGAACTATAAAAAAGTGCAATAAATACACCCTGGCACGATTATTGTGGTTAAAAATAAATCTATGAGCCTTTGAATTATTCTTAAGGCCTGCTTGTCAAACATAATACAACCTTTCTCTTCGTAATTCATTACAGCGGATGTATGGTCGAACATGTCAAATATGTAAAGCATTTCATTTTGTCAAAATCGTATGTCTAGTACAAATCTGCATACACATCATCATTCCGTACACAAACAACTGTTAAGAATGAATGGCCACCCTTTTTGTAGTATTATCAATAAACAAATTTAACTCTTAAACATCATATGAACATTTCTTGATAGTCCCGGAGAGAAACATGTATTTAAAACCGCTACTAAGTTGTATGCAATGACTACGTGGGGAAATGAGGTAAATCTGAATAGTAAAGCTGCACAACTATTGCCAGATAATTGATATTATATAAATATCACATTCATGAGAGGGTGATAGTAAGAATGTTCACTCTGAGATATGATTGTCGCCCGAGGCGATTAGATAGATAAAATTGTTAGATAGGAAATAACATAACTAAGGAAATGAGTGGTGTCAAGTACTTTTGAAGTTATGATGAGTTAAAAAGAGCAATTTCACCATACTGACCCGATGACGTCACCGAAACAGTGCGCATCAAAGCTGGGCATGTGATAATATGTTTACTATCACCCTGCGATTTACTATCACCCTATACTTTCACCCTCGCGTAAGATAGTAAGAAATTACACATTGTTGTCTATGGGGATTTAGAATGGGCGTTTTATGTGAGGTATAATAAATGCATTTACCTGTGGATTAGTTTACCTGTTAAACGTTTTCTACGTCATCAAATAAAATCGTATTCTCGCTTTTTACAGATATTGCAATGTGTGAATTGTAAATATATATTGTTGAATATTGATTTCGACTTAAATAAACATAAACATGTTCATGAAACAAAACATGGCCGAGAACTTTAAGAAAAAATGAACCGCCACAAATGGCAAAATATTAGCCATAAAACATCTGTAACCTAATATTATCATTTTAGGATGGAGGCAATAGAATATATGATCATTCTGACATGATAGATGACAGCAACCTGTCCACATTTGATGGCAGTGAGAGTGCCACAATGCGTGATGGAGACGGTTCCGTCACCCAATGTGTTGATACTGTTCTGAAATCTCCAGTGCAGGTTGTGAAACCAGAGAAGATACTCCTAACGGAAGAATGTAGCTACAGGGACAACTGGCAGATGGCCGTGTGCCCATATATGTACGGCAAGGTAGGCATATTTTCTCTCGTCAGCGCAATATGTCAAAACGCCTACGACAAGGTAGGCGTATTACGACAAGGTAGGCGTATTTATCGTGTCAGCGCAATATGTCCAAACCCCTACGACCATTTTTCTCTTCCAAACCCCTACGACAAGGTAGGCCTATTTATCGCGTCAGAACAGTATGTCCAAACCCCTACGACAAGGTAGGCTTATTTATCGCGTCAGTGCAATATGTCCAAACCCCAACAACAAGGTTGGCGTATTCTTCTCATCAGCGCAATATGTCCAAACCCCTACGAAATGGTAGGCGTATTTATCGCGTCAGCACAATATGTCCAAAACCTTACGACAAGGTAGGCGTATTTTTCTCGTCAGCGCAATATGTCCAAACCCCTACGACAAGGTAGGCATATTTTTCTCGTCAGCGCAAAATGTCCAAACCCCTACGACAAGGTAGGCGTATTTATCTCGTCAGCGCAATATTTCCAAACCTTTACGACAAGGTAGGCGTATTTATCACGTCAGCGCAATATGTCCAAACCTCTACGTCAAGGTAGGTGCACTGTTAGTAAGGGATCTGATGGATATCAAACTTTAGTTAGGGATCTGATGGAGTTAAGGATCTGATTGGTATCACATTGTTAGTAGGGATCTGATGGATATCATACTGTTTGTTAGGGATCTGATGGATATCACACTGTTAGCAATGGATTTGATTGATATCACACTGTTCGTTAGGGATCTGATGGATACCACACTATTAGTTAGGGATCTGATGGATATCATACTGTTAGTTAGGGATATGAAGGATATGACACTTTAAATTAGGGATCTGATGGATATCACACAGTAAGAAAGGGATCCGATGGATATCACACTGCTAGTTAGAGATCTGATGGATAACATTATGTAAGTTAGGGATAGGATGGATATCACACTTTTAGTTTGGGTTTTGATGTATATCACACTGTTAGTTAAAGTTCCGATGAATATCACACTGTTAATTAGGAATCTTATGGATATAACACTATTAGTAAGGGATCTGATGAATATCACATTGTTAGTTAGGGATCTGATGGATACCACACTGTTAGTAAGGGATCTGATGGATATCATACTATTAGTAGGGATCTTATGGATACCACACTGATAGCAAGGGATCTGATGGATATCATACTGTTTGTTAGGGATCTGACGGATATCACACTGTTAGCAATGGATCTGATGGATATCACACTATTCGTTAGGGATCTGATGGATACCACACTTTAGTTAGGGATCTGATGAATATCACACTGTTAGTTAGGGATCTGATGGATGTCAGACTGTTTGTTAGGGATCTGATGGATATCACACTGTTAGCAAGGGATCTGATGTATATCACACTGTTTGTTAGGGATCTGATGGATATCACACTGTTATCTAGGGATCTGATTGATATCACACTGTTATGGATCTGATGGATACAACACTGTTAGTAAGGGATCTGATGGATACCACACTGTTAGCAAGGGATCTTATGGATATCACACTGTTAGTTAGGAATCTGATGGATTTCACACTGTTATATAGGGATCTGATGGATATCACATTGTTAGTTAGAGATCTGATGGATATCACACTGTTAGTTGGGGATCTGTTG
Organism: Cyrtodaria siliqua; assembly: GCA_037043455.1. Classification (NCBI taxonomy): domain Eukaryota; kingdom Metazoa; phylum Mollusca; class Bivalvia; order Adapedonta; family Hiatellidae; genus Cyrtodaria; species Cyrtodaria siliqua. The sequence continues at coordinate 141,066 of JAWPHD010005395.1, read as the reverse complement.
GATTTCACATTGTTAGTTATGGATCTGATGAATATCACACTGATAGATATCCCACTGTTAAGTATGGATCTGATGGATATCACACTGTTGTTTAGGGATATGATGGATACCACACTGTTAGTTAGGGTTCTGATAGATATCACACTATTAGTTATGGATCTGATGGATATCACACTGTTGTTGAGGGATCTGATGGATATCACACTGTTGTTTAGGGATATGATGGATATCACACTGTTAGTTAGAGATCTGATAGATATCACGCTGTTAGTTAGGGATCTGATGGATATCACACTGTTGTTTAGAGATCTGATGGATATCACACTGTTAGTTGGGAATCTGATGGATTTCACACTGTCAGTTAGGGATCTGATGAATATCGCACTGTTGGTTAGGGATCTGATGGATATCACATTGTTAGTTAGGGATCTGATGGATATCACTTCGTTAGTTAGGGATCTGATATTGCGTGTTTGCTTTTCAAGTATAAGGGACAAAAAACTATACGTTTTGTGCGTTGAAGAATGCATTTTTTAAGAACAGATTATAATTATGTTCTACGAAAACCAATCGAAATACTGTCTGTTTATCTAGAACAGCGTACATACTTCCTTGTTCCATAAGAAATACACTGAATGGTGTTATATAAATTAAATATATCCATATAAACGTGTCAAAGCTATGACAAAATGGACTCGTCCTTGGAAGAAATTTGTAATCAGGAAGTAGATCACACGAACAAATTCATTGACCTCTGTCAACGTCTAAGATCACATGATAATTTGTCACATGACCATATCTAAAATATCAAAATGGCGAACAGAACTTCAACACCGACCATGTGACATCACCAACTATCGGCTGCTGACTGACACGTAAACAGTCGAAAGAAACACGACTTATTTTCTACATTTTGATATATATTTTAAGTTAGGAATGTTTTGACGGCGGAGTGATATGCCAAAGTTCAAACCTACCGCCTTGGAACGGTCAGTGGCAAAGTAGGCCACTAGAGGGGGGTTGGGGGTGGGGGGGGGGAGGTGGGGGTGGGGGGTGGGTGGGGGGGGGGGGGGGTTAAACCGGTTCTAGGGTGCACCAAACCTCAAACTTACCCTACTTCATCCCATTAAAACAGGACAGTGTAAATAAAGAAATCCCCGCCATGATCTAATCTCTAACCAACAAGGCAGCATCAATAGGCAATATAAGTAAAACACAAATATGCTCCTCGTGTAAATATAATACAATAAAAAATAGCTTAGAAAGCCACAATGACTTGGCAGAAGCCAGAGCAACAAGAGAATAAACCATTAAGGGCACAACAAGAAAGATCATAGACAAACATCAAACGCCACCGTTCCAATGGGCTTTAGGTAGGCGTCATCATAGGGTCCACAGCCTGTTCGGTCATCGTACAATTAAAGAGGAAAGCATAGTGGCGAACTGTAAAAGGGTCCACCACCAAGCATGCAGTACAAACAGGAAGTAGGGAAAATGTTGATAACCAGAGACTTTGAGGTTCACATTATTGAGCAGATATACTGGAAACAAAGTATAGGCTGGCACTCGTAATGCATGCAAAACACGTTGACCTATACAAGCGTAAACTATGCGTAAACTATGGCTATACACTACACAACTTTTATAATCGGCCGCCCAAATTTTTTGAAAATAACACGACTACTGAAAACTGGAAATCACCAAACACATACCAAAATTTTATTAAGTTGATCAACAAGGTTTTAGTCCAATCAAGGCAGATAAGTTTGATAAATCGCTAGCGATATTGGTTAAACGACGCCAGTTAAAATTTCAAATGAAAATATGAATTATTAGAAAATATATAATTCTTTGAAAAGTGACCGATTATAAAAGTTGATTAGTGTATACTGTTCGCATGCTTATTGAAGTACGTGTTCAGACATTTGCCTAATGGACACTGCATGACTATTTAATAACATTATTTTTACTGAGTCTTTAGGAGCAGTATTTGTCCCTTTGGTTTATTTTTATTTTAGTAAAGAAAATCAACTAAATCATTTTAAAATCAAATCATTTGAACATGTTGTACAATTAATTGCATTATTTCCGTGACAGATAAAAGTGTTCATCCATGGCGTTTTTGCTGGAAAAAATGGCGAGTTCAATGACGCAGGTCAAATAAAACGGGTCGAGTATGCCGACAACACCAAAGTGGCATTCGAGGACCACAGCGGAAAACAGTCACCCGAGTATATGGTAATACTGGGAGATTTAACGCACCGTTACGACATTCAGTTCACCGAGGCATTCCCCAAAAAGGCCACATTTGAAGGCAAAGGTGTCGAAAGGTATGTTTTGTTTTGTATTATATTTCTATGGATGAGCTACCACCGGGATGAATTATGCAGATGTACAATTCGACTCTAAAATAATTTAGTTCAATGACAATTCTAATCTTTCTGAGTATGCGCTCGTAACTAGATAAGCCCACGCGTCTGCCACGCGTGTGGCACGCATATTATCAAATACTCAACCGAAATATTCAAGTAAACAGTATGTTCTAAATCTGCACACTTTAAAGAAGCTTAAAAGAATAAAAAAAAATCGTTTAGAGACAAATACCATTCATAAAAAGCCAAAACAATCAAAACGACACGCCATAAAGGGTTAGTTGACAATGACATTTCTAAAACATGGACATGACGAGCCATAAGAGGTGAGATAACAGTAAATATAGGGTAATGTATCAAACAACAACCAACACAGAACAGAGCGTAAGAGCTAATTGCTAACCCACTGCAGACTATACAAGCTGAGTAGCTGACACAGAATAGAGTTTACGAGCTTATTGCCAACACGAAGAAGAGCATACGAGCTGACTGCCAACACAGATAGCGTATTTCAAACACAGAACAGAGCTCGAGAGCGTATGGCTAACACAGAACATAGATTGAGAGCGTATTGCCTACACAGAACAGAGCTCACGAGCGTATTGCCAACACAAAACAGAGCTTGAGAGTTATTGCTAACACAAAACATAGTTTGATAGCGTATTGCCTGTACAGAACAGAGCTCACGAGCGTATTGCCAACACAGAACAGAACTTGAGAGCATATTGCAAACACAGAACATAGCTCAAGAGCGTATTGAAAACACGGAACATAGCCTGAGAGCGTATTGCAAACACAGCACAGAACTTGAGAGCGCATTGCCAACACGGAACAGAGCCCACGATCTTAGTGCCAACGCAGAAAAAAACTTGAGAGCGTATTGCCAGCACAGTAAAGAGCTTCAAATTGTATTGCATATGTATTTTAAATTGTGAAATATATGACAATTTATTATTTATTTCCGTAAGTTGTTCTTTCAATTTAGCACTATAGTCCATTTACATGTTATTAAGCTTTTTGCTGCAGTTGTTTGTTCATGTTTTATGAACCCAGGTTTATTCAGATTAATCTATCAAACAGTTGTGTTTGTTTGAATTTAAAGATGCGTTAAGCTATCAAATAAGTTTAAATGTATCAGGTGTTTATTCATCGATTATGCCATCGATTCTTTGATTTCACGTCACCAATCTATTGTATTATGCCTTGAAACCATAGTCTCCTGCAATAATTCGAATGTCGCATTTTACCTTTTACAGCGGCATGCCGGTCGTCGTTGGTATTTGTCTTCCCGAAAATGCCGTGCACTCGGTCGATTATAAATTGTGGTCTCTATCACCAGACGATGAGTGGGTGTCTTGGATGGACAATTCCTTCATATTCGTGAATAGTTTTGATGAACTCAGAGCTGATACCTCCATGAGAAGGGTGTATTTGGTCGGCAGGTACGGTACTTACTAGTGGATGGAATATGTCCTATCCCTCCATCGACAATTGGACTTAAATAATCACTCATACACTAAGTAACTTATTACATATAATTGTCATGCATAATACGGTATGATATATCGTACTTCATTGTTCACATAACTTGCATATTTCTCTCTTACCTCTATTGCATTTTTATTTTTAGAAGTAAACGTTTATTTGCATCGATTATCACACATGTCGACGATCATTGCACAAACAAGTACATCATTTTATCACCAACTATTTGTCACTCTAGATTTTATTTGATTTTTTGATTTTTTCACCCCAAATAGCTTTTTCTTATTAAAAACTATATATCAAACTTTCACCTCAATATGATACCCGTTGACATGAAATTATCCCGGATACTTATTTTATAAGTCCAAGATCTAGACATCACATTTATAGTGTCTTTATTTCTGTATATACAAGAATAGCACTCTTAAACATAATATAAATGATCTAAAATTGGAAATTTAAAAATTCTGATTTTTTTATTTGCTGAATATTTGCGTGTTTTTTTTTCACAGAAGATTTTATTAATTGCAATACAAGTTAGGAATAAGACATGTTCGATTAAAAATCTCCAATAATCGTTACAATTGCTTGACAGAAAGTCATGTTTGGTTTAAACATATTTTATTTCCATATTATACAACATGCATATATAAATAGTACAAAGTTAATAGGAATGGAACGAAAGATAACAATCTTATAATGTTCCTCTCCTTGGTATTTAACAAATACAATTGAAGTTGGCGGTTAATACAGTTTAACATCGAAATGGCTAATTTTTTTAAAGGGACACTGTCCGTAACTTTTAGCTTATAAAACACACACTAATTATGTTCGCACACATTACACACCAAACATTACTGAATATTTACTAATTAAAGCAGGATTGTTTGACGGAATTCAATCGCGGTACAAAAAAAAAAAAAACCATTTCGGGCGTTTGAACTCGCAGCCCAAACTAAAACTACACTCGCGGTAATAATAGTGAATGTAAAGTGGTCGACATAGCTCCCAACTGAGCTAAGCGGGCTATACATATTACGCTCTAAATACTATGGTCAAAACCTAATGCGCTAATGGAAGTCACGTGATCGCAGAAAAGGTAAATACGGTGGGTCCCACTTTATTTACAAATAATAATTTAAGCTTTTTTTTTTCAAACTCACGAATGTATTACTACAGACTTCTTAGTGTCTATGCTCATGTTTTCATGTATACATTTCACTGAATAAAAGTCAGACAGTTATTTGGTTATGCTCCATATCTGCTTACTTACAGTGTCCCTTTAATTAACATATCTTGTTTCGCGTAAAAGGAAAGAAAAAATAACTCCATACAAACAGGTGTTAGAGAAAAGAAAAAAATGGGTGGGGGGGGGTGGGGTTGGGGGGGGGGGGGGGGGGACAACAACATGGAACTCTTGGGTGACGACGTGGAGAAGGGTAGAGAATGTGTTACAGTTGACAACAGGCTGACACTCAGCAACATTTCAAGAAAAAATAAAATTGAGCTCCTCAATAAGGGAAGAAGTAAACTGATAAATTTAAAAACGTTAAACTTGCTAATAAAAATATATGCACATCTTCATATATAGCCACATTTGTTTGGTAAGAGACCAGTGGATCTCCAAAACGAATTGTTTTGGGTGAAACTGTGCATAAAGGCGCAAGTGCATGCATAAATGCGTCTCTATTTATTTGGTATATCGGACAATTGAAGATGAAATGATGAGTATTTTCAATTTGTCCACAGCGACAAAGTGGGGCATCAACAATGTTCTTTAAGATGTTTGATAGTGTATCGATAGTTTGAATGGCCATATATGACGATTTGTTTGTGGTAGAGACAGACCATCCCATTCGGGTAGAGCCAGTACTGCATAACTCCCACCAACCGTAAAACTCGACACTTTCTCACAGTGCAGATGCCCCAATACAAATACAATAACCTTGTTATTACATACGCATTTTTAATAATAATAAAACATTATGAATAATTAAAACACAAGCATGTGTTTTAAAAGAATTAAGGTCATCAAAAACATTTACTTGAAACAAACATATATTCGTAACATTAATTTTTATCACGTGACATATTTCCTGTGACGTAATATATGAAACTGTATATTGCACCAATCCCGAACGAGTATGCAAAGCAGTAGTTCCAAGTACATTACACAACCAATATGACTTTACAATACGTCAGATATGGCGAACATTGAAGTTTCCATTGACATTGCAAGTAAACGCAGTTTGTAAATTCTTATGCAAAATATTGTATTTATTCGTATTCCACAGGATGTTGTACATAAAGTTACAAAACAGAATTGTTCGTAGTAATGACTGGGACGCGCATGATACCGACCATTGCTCGGGGGGAACCTGTCCTAGGTTCAACATCGAGTTGATGACCGATACATTGTCGTATACTCCGTGCTTTACGGCCACCCCAGATGAGGTTTGTTACGTTTCTATAGTAATACAAAACGATATAATGTCGTATACTCCGTGCTTTACGACCACCCCAGATGATGTTTGTTACGTGAGGTTTGTTACGTTTCTGTAGTAATACAGAACGATATAATGTCGTATACTCCGTGCTTTACGACCACCCCAGATGATGTTTGTTACGTGAGGTTTGTTACGTTTCTGTAGTAATACAGAATGATATAATGTCGTATAGTCATCTCTTTACGGCTACCCAAGATGAGGTTTGTTACGTTTCTATAGTAATACAGAATGATATAATGTCGTATACTCCGTGCTTTACGACCGCCCCAGATGAGGTTTGTTACGTTTCTATAGTAATACAGAACGATGTAATGTCGTATACTCCTCGCTTTACGACCACCCCAGATGAGGTTTGTTACGTTTCTATAGTGGTACAGAACGATACAATGTCGTATACTCTGTGCTTTACGACCACCCCAGATGAGGTTTGTTACGTTTCTATAGTAATACAGAACGATACAATGTCGTATACTCTGTGCTTTACGACCACCCCAATGAGGTTTGTTACGTTTCTATAGTAATACACTGTCATACACCGTACTTTACGGCAAGATGAGGTTAGTTACGTGCCATTAGTAATACAGATCGATAGATATAAATTATAACACTAATTTTTCCATATCACACCTGATATCAAGCAGTATCAATACCGAGGTCCGTAGGACCGAGGTACTGATATTGTTCGAGGGATGATATCAGGTGTGATGTGGAAAAAGGAGAGTTGTAATTTATTTATCATTAAACTACACACACAAAAGAGATTATTTTGAAATATGTATAGATGTATGAGGACTGGTGTGATAATGGAAAGTGAAGAGTTGTAATATACACATAATTTATTACCGAGTACTGAAAATAGAGCAAAATCTATTTTTATTATTTTTATAAGTTTCTTTACCGATTTTGGAAATGTTATTATTAACAAAGCGCTCGATTCAGGTAAGTTTTTGCTTGATAACTTTCTTTCTAAGTTGACTTTTTGTTTTAGTGAAGCACGCATAACCCTACAAAGCGGATAATTCGATTCATATAGACTTAGATTAGCCCTCCCAAAAGAAAGCGTACATGACCCTCAACATTTGGAAGGGCTAATCGCAGAAAGTACTGGATGAATAAATATACTGGCTGCGACAGAGGAAAGAGGTCATTGTGAAGAAGGATGTGCACTTGAACAAAATTTGTCAAATATTAAGAAAGTAATCAAGCAAAAACATACCTGAATCGATCGCTTTGTTGACACATTTTTTTGCCGTGAACTCGATAAAAGTGGCTAGAGATTCAACCGTCTTTTCCCCTGCATCCATTTTAACGGGAATGAAATTTAAACGGACGTTAAAAACGGCCTGCAACGGTTATTGACGTCACTTACTTCCGGGTTATTATCCCTCACAGGTTATCACCAGCAAATAATAATATTTGCGGAAGAATATGGATTTCACATCATGTGTCACATATAGGGTGGCACAAAAACGACGTATCAGGGATAATAAAACTATAGTTTAATAATAAACTGTCGTATACCCCGTGCTTTACGGCCACCCCAGCTGAGGGTTGTTATGTTTCTTACAGGATAATATACTGTCTTATAGACCGTACTTTACGGCCAGGTGAGGTTTGTTATGTTTCTATAGTAATACGTATAATATAGAGGCTATTAAGTGAAATCTTCACCGCGGTTTCTTAATGGTGAATATTTATCTTCATAGACTCTATCCGGCTTTGTGTTTACCATAGATTTATCGATAGTCTCTATATAGGTCACTCTCTTAATTGTGAAGAGCGATGGTAGTAAAATCTTCATAAATAGTTGGTACAAGTATTTGAAAATCGAAGGCAACTGATGGCTGAAAACGTAGGGTAAACACTAAATAATGATAAGCTGTCTTCAGTAAACTTCTGTCCTGTTTTAATGGGATGACAGTAGGGTAAGTGTGAGGTTTGGTGCACCCTAGAACCGGTTTAAACCCCCAGTGGCCTACTTTGCTACTGACCGTTCCGAGGCGGTAGCCCTATTGTCCACCCTTTTGTGTTTGTGATGTCGTTTACTTTTATTATTACTTTTGCCTTCTTGTTTGTCTGTTTCCATGTTTGTTTCTGTGTTTTGTGGTTGACTGTCCGATCTTTTTATATTTCTTTCTATTACAGAAACATAAGGGAAACAAATTAATAATCGTCGAACATATAATAATAAGCGTATTATCATCACCCTCATCATCCTCATCATCATCATCATCATTACTATCAACATCACCATTTCTCCCCATTATTTATAATCTATTTTATCGCCAGCTTCTTCCACCAGCACATATCACTAGTAGTACTTACCAGAATCTCGCTGACGGAACCCTTGTATGTTATGTCTTGTGTATGTTATGTCTTGTGTTTATATTGCAGCTGAACGCCGTTGTTGACACAGCTACATTAAGAAACCACAACTGTACGTTACCGGCGAAAAGTCCAGATCTAGTGAGTGTCACGTGTTTGTTTTTTAAGTTTTAAATGCTACATTGACGTCTTTTATTATAATAACGCCGCTTTCCTACTGTACAATTAGTGGACAGATCAACCATGGAACTGTGCTTATTTCGTTTGTTTTATGTTTGGTTTATACATATTTTATTTCGAAGAAAACGTACGATATACAAATGTTACACACTTGATTATAAAGATCCTTTCCGTATGTTTCCCGTGTTTAGTTTTGTTCCCAATCAAACTATCAACATGTTAGATTTGACAAAATGTAACCATCTATTTCTCAGAGAGTTTTTCTGCTATAAATCTATGCATCGTTTTGGTTTATTAAATATACACAAACTGACATCAATATTTTACTACGTATTTAATTAATTCACTCAACAAGTTTGTTTAATAAATTGGTAACTACTCTGACAGTTATAGGAACGATTATAGAATCTGTGTATTATATAATTTATCTCATATCGCACTCTATTCTTCTCCAGGACTGGGGCACAGGGGACGCGTTACAAGATCACGACGGCAATTGGGGAGAGTTCGGCAAATGGTCCTACTGTTGCTTTGGTATGTATGTTTATGCCCTCTATTGGACGATTCGCTTATTATGGTTTCTGTTTATTTGCATTTGGGTTATCTCTAGGTCCTCATTGATCTCATGCCACTTTCCAACATAAATTATTGTTGAATCAATGCATCAGTTGCAAACATAACCGGATGTTTTTTCATGATGGGGCACGTTAAATGTAAATTGTTGCTCCATGAAAACTATCGAAATGAGTTTATGCTTAATAAATGGAAATACATAAATTATTTTTCAGTATTTTAGAAAAGAATTCTTTCAAATGTCGGTCCCCACAGCAACGAAGATTGTTCATGGCCAATCTTCTACCAACAATATGTGAGACTGTTAAATCTTCAGTTACTGCTAAACAATTTGAAAAACAAATACCTTTATATGTAACCTGAGCTTTATTCAAGTTAGGTACTACTTAAGTTGTACACATAGATGTCAGGAATCAAAAGCGCGTCACAACACAATAACATTTGCTGAACGTTTGTACGTGTATTTACATGCAATACAGCTGGTGCAGTGCCGACCACGGAGACAACCACGAGACGAAGACTGTGCGACAATCCACCACCGCATGGCGCAGGAGCCGACTGTGTCGGCGATGCAGAAGAGACCAAACCGTGCGAAACGCCATGTCCAGGTAAATATGTGACATTCTTTAGAGGCTGTTGACCTGGTTATGTAAAGTGGACTTGAATTGAAATTTGCAAATGATTATTTATATTGACATTTATTGTAGTTAGTTGAGCTCAGTATTCGAGATGCATTTTTAAATATTCACGGTATGTTCAATTTTGTCACGGTATGTCAATATTCACGTTATGTCGATATTCACGGTATTGTCTAAGCGTTGGGTATGTATTATTAGGCATATTAAGAGAAAATCTAATTAGTCAGAGGCAAACCTCAACGTGACAGAACTTTGCATCGACCTCTGTACAATAATAAATCACAAAAAAAGTATGATAATGGACCTTTGGAAACGGCCGAGCACGACACATACGAAATATTGCAGTCTCGGTTTGATTGAGACTGTTCATGAGCGGTAGTGAAATATGCTGAGCTAAGTCGGGCTTGAACCTTTAATTTATTTATCAAACTCTGCGTATCGGAATAATTACAATTAACATAATTATGCACAATACGAAAACGTAAACGAATTAAGTATTCATGACTATGTGATAGGAAACATTATCCTCTAAAAACACAGTGCTATACTATTTCGAATCGTAGTTTTTAAGTCTTGTTAAAATTCCTTTATACAAATTGTATCAACAGATCAACAACAAAAACAATACAAACATACACTAGTCGTAAAGTTGAAATAGTATGCGTCACCGGAGTTTCAGTAGAAACAACATCTATTGGTAGACAATTGCATCTATAGGTATACAATTGCATCTATTGGTAGACAATTGGTAGCTTACTTGAGCAGAATTCTTCTCATAACTGATATATTATTAGATCTACCGTTTTTCGTCGTCTTTATCTTCTTTATCGTCGTAGTCGTCCATTCAACATTTTACTTCAACGACTTTTCATGGGTCACTGACACTGAGGTCAAACATAGACATACTCTGAGAACATTGGTAACGACCCCCTCCTGAGGTCAAACATAGACATACTTTGAGAATATTGGTAACAGTTTCCGAAAATGACAGTGTTGATAGCGTGTTATTTGCATTCAGATTCAAGTGTGAAGAAATGTAATTCCTAAGGTAAAAAATGGCCCCATTCCAAAGGTCACAAACATATAAGAAAACAGCCAATATATCAAATCTAAGACAATGTCGTGGTCATGTTATTTGTCCTTGAGCAAGATATTTAATCCGCATTGCTAAGTGCTAGTACAACCCAGGAAGCAATTGGAAGGGATTACTATAAGTTGAAAGGACTTGTTTACCAATCGATGTAAAATAAATAAGTTTAAAGTAAATGCCACGGACACAAACTTATTTTCGTAAACTGGTGAATTTTATAATTGGTTTATTTTCAGTTGACGGTGTGTTAAGTGAATGGACACTGTGGAGTGACTGTATGTGTGATGGACGCTCACGCGGAAAAGCGACCAGAACAAGAACATGTGATAACGTCGCAAACGGCGGACGATATTGTGACGGTGGCCTTTTCGATTCGGATTCCTGCAAAGGTGGCCATTGTGGCTTTTAAAACGTTAGAACCAAGGTCGCTGTACTAGAACCCAGTAAGATGATAAAGACTACGGTGCTGAATATACCGTGAAATGATTTGATGAAATAAATAATAAATAAAATAATAAATGATCAAGAGTTCGTTGTTTTAATATGAAAACAAAAAATAAATTTTAGTAGGCTACACTAAATTCATAACTTGATCTTCGGAATTGTGGTTTGAATATACTGCTGGCGGTGGAACAGTTATTAGCTCACCTGAGCCGAAGAACGATCCTAACATGGAGGGTCATTAGATCAATGACTTTCAAATTCGTTAAAATTATGTCTATGCGATTGACCCAAGGCCCAAAATGTTCGATATTGCTATAAACTTTGAAAAAAGCAATGTATGTAGATGACATTTTCCCATGATAGCAATCTGAAACGAGTAGTTTAAACAGTTTAATTCGAACAATAATAGATGTATCACTGTAGCCCTGGCATCAGCTTTTGGATGTTCATTTTTCCAAATTATCGTCTCTCATTAAATATATATGTTCAATAATTTTGTTTGTCACAAAATGATAAAAACAAATTCAACTAAAATAATCTTTTATTATTTTTTGTATCATAGACATTTTTAAATGCAACTCAATGAATATTGAACGTTAGTAATACTTATATATACCTATAGTATTAACTAATTCGCTTTACACGTATAATATTTAACCTTCAGTTGATATATAACCAAGTAGGACAATTCCCAATGGATCTAAACATTACACTGCAAGAATATGTTTTAACTTGAATTGCAGTGAGTCAAATGTTGTCCCAATAGATGAAATATTCTATTGCAAGACTAAATATAACTCTTAAAACAGGCTCTCAACTGAGCCTTTAAACTTGCATAAAAACATTATACAATATGATAAGCTTACAATTATTTACAAATATATATGTGCTGAAAGATGAGAAGAGACTTTTATACATTTTGTACCTATGCTAAACCTTAAAATTCCAGAATACAAGGAAACAAACAAAATACAAATAATGAAAAATATTAAAGTACTATTCGTCTAAATTATGTAATCAAATAAATTAGAAGTTTGTTCACTGATAATAATCTACATATATATCCTAATATATCCTATTAATGAAAGTCTACTATTTTCTAGAAAAAGCTCTTCGAATTACAAAACATGTTCTAGCAAGCTAACAAAATATTCAACATGATTACGACTAAGATTTCCGGAAAAATATACAATCTTGTCCCTATCAATGAAATTTCTAAAGTGAAAAAAGCGCCTATTAATTTTTCCTATAGATATTATACCACTAATTATTTTCCTCATAGACACCAATGTTAAAGTGTCACATATTAATGATTTGCTGCAATTCAACTCAAGTATGGATAATGCAGCAGTGTAATGTTCATATAGAAAACTAATTTTCCACTTGAAAATTCACCAGAAAAAGACATGTAAGAAAGTTTTTATTTGTTTACTAATCACGTCAAGGGTACAGCTGTTTTCTTTGTTCACAAAGTGCAAGCATAGAGTCGAAACATCAGTGATCCAGTAAAACTTATTAATACGCTCTTATACATACAACCACTCGAATAGAAATGGGCAGTTTTCCCCTACTTATAATGACCGTTTTCATAAAAAAGGAGGGATTACTTTTTATTATAGGAACCACATTCGACTACACCTCGGAGGCTTACATGTAATTAGTGGTGGTAAACCTATATATTGTACTAATGATTATTGACCAATGAGATTTCTTCAATTATTTACCCATTTTCCAAACGTACATGTGTAAAGGTCGGAGTGTATTACACAATCGATCGTAATTATTCAGTTTAATAATAGTTAGAAGGATTAAAATATCGGCCAGGGAAAGCAGCATTCAAGGACGACAGTCAACCACAAAACACAAAAACAAACACGCAAACAGACAAACGAAAAGGCAAAAGTAATACAAAATGCAAACGACATCACAAACACAAAAGGGTTGACAATAGGGCTACCGCCTTGGAACGGTCTGTGGCAAAGTAGGCCACTGGGGGAACTAAACTTTGCCCATTATTATTTTTTGGTAATTGTTAGTATACTTTTAAAATATGCAGTTACGTTTATAATTCATACTAGTTTGATACAGAATAAATAAGCTTTGTTTCAGCATTGCATTCTGCTTAAAATCACTGTTTTTATTAAAATTGGAAGTCAAATAACTTCCAATAACCCCGATAACCCCACCCACTATTGACACATTTTTATGCATTAATGTTAGAAATACATTATACACTGAACAAAATTGCTAAGTATCAGCTTTTGTATCTTAACTAACTTTCTTATTTTAAATGTATTTTAGAAAAGATATATGATAAGTATTTCGTTTTGACCCATAGTTTGTAAAACATTTATTTTTTGTTTAAATTGTTACATCTTTTGAGAGTTACCCTCCGTTTATATGAAAACATGAAATGTGCTGATAAAACACATAACATGAGTCAAACGATCGCTTAAAGATATTCTTAAAATTGGTATGAAATAATAGAAAAAAACATAACAATTTGACCCATTTATCTCAGATTCTCCGTCTATAACAAAATGAAATATAGATAATCTTAAATTACCTCCCTTTACATTGAATATTGTTTGAAATTCAAGTAACTGTAATTCAGCGTTAACATTAAATATTTAAAAAAAAACTTTTGCAAATCCACTGTAGTGGTAATGCAAGTAAAACATGATGTCAAAATAATTTTAACTGGCATATTTTAGAATTAGGAACATTGAAAGCTTCACTAATCCGAAGTACTTAATACAATCCTATATACCCAGTTGTATAACTGTTATAACTTATTTCTAAGAAAACACATTGACTTAAAAGTTTTAAAATATGTTCATGCAATCAGAGTATACGATTTACACTCATTATTTTGCAGTTTAACCGCATCTCTAATCAAGCACAAAATACACAAAACAATGAGAATATTATTGACATATTCTTAGGTTGATCCTTAGCAATTTGGTTTAGTATTTGTATGAAATTGTAAGAATCAATAATTCATAACTTTTCTACGATGATTTAATTATTATATTATGAATTAGGGATTGTTTTTATAGATCATTAATGGAAGTATGTACTATGCAACGTTCATGCCTTTGCTTGTATATATAAGTTCAGCAAGCCTGAAAAAAGGACACTCGAACAGGAAGTGTAAATCTTCCACAGAATAATTGCAACATCACTATTATTTTAATTTTCTGATATACATGTATATGGGAAGGGCCGTAACTAATGGTGTGATATATTGTAATGGGAAGGGCCCTAATGGTGTGATACATTGTATTGGGAAGGGCCGTAACTAATGTTGTTAGAACGTGTGACCCAACCCGTTTGCATAATATACGTCAATAAAATATGTTTAAATCAATATAGTTTTCTTGATAGTACTTTGTGCGAATTAAGGGTGTACATTTGTAAAACAAACAACTCAAAATTAACAATATAATCCATGTAAACTCTGAAAAGGGAGGTAGGTGCATGCACTTCCGTCCTAAGGTTTTTTGATCGTATCTTAATAAGATTTGTTTTCTCTTTGCTGCTTTGGTTATTCAGTAAAATTCTGGAAACAGTCTGAGGTGTTTCTACATAAGTAAGCGGTTCCCTTTGTAGTTTTAGTGGGTGGTTTTATAAAACGTTCAGTTTCAATTGCTTCAAATATATTAGGTCTTTATAATGTAATACCTCATCAAGTCCCATTCTTGATAAATATTGTTGTTCTTAAACCTAACTCTGACGTGATTTTATATATAAAAGAAAAGTACAACTGCAAGTCATAAACAAGAGGCAAGAGGGCCTCAAAGTGCTCACATGTTAAAGAAACAAATACTTGGAAGCCAGCAGAAAATAATAGTATTATCAATTATAAGAGAATTGTACTTTTCTAAAAGTTGAAGCACAACTGGGTTATCATGTTTCATATTACCCAGTGCTTGAAGAGATGGAAGGGAATAGGAAAATATTACAAAATGGTCATCATCAGATTCCTGAATATAATTTAAGGCAAGTTCAATTGCCTTAAGTTCAGCTGAAAAGATAGAGGCATTGGCAGGCAGGCGGCTGGATTAAAAACATTATCGAAAGTTGGGTTTGAAGGGTTAGACTTTAATTTAATGGCGTATTGAAGGGCTAATTTCTCCCGTCTATGAGACGGTGATGGTTCATTAGCTTCAACACATATACTTTCGGCTGATGATGTACGAAAGGCACCTAAGGCGAGTCGTAATACTTGATTATGTATAGGATCGAGCATCTGCAAGTACGACTTGCGAGTCGATCCATATACTATCGAGCCGTAGTCCAGCTTGGATCTGATAAGAGATCTGTAAAGTCCTAAGACTTACGATCCGCTCCCCTGTTAGTGTTTGCAACAACTTTAAGTAATTTAAGAGCTTTAAGGCACTTGGCCTTCAAGTATTTAAGGTGTGGTATAAACGTTAATTTACGGTCGAAAATAAGACCAAGGAATTTTGTCGCATCCACTACTGGTATCGGTGACCCATCCAGTGTTAGATGAGGGTCTTCATGATGTTTACGTAGTTGACAAAAATGCATACAATTAGTTTTAGATTTAGAAAATTTAAAACCATTTTTATCAGACCAGGTCTGAAGTTTATTGTGACATTGTTGAAGTTGTCTCTCAATAGTGTTCATGCATTTTGCACGATAACATATAACAAAGTTGTCAACATATAGAGAGCAATCCACACCAGGATTGATGCATTTACCTATACTATTATTTTTTTATATTAAAAAGTGTGCCACAGGGCAGCATATTCTCTGTCACCCTTTTTAAAATAAAAATTAATAGTATAGTTATATGCTTCAGGGAGAAAGGAGTTATGTAGCAGACAAGGGTTTTCATCATCGGGACTCGGTGACCTTGACCTTTGAACTACTGACCTTAAAATCAATAGGGCAGTCAACCACAGGCAGTTCACCTTTGAGTTTCTTGAGATGAGTTTTGGGGCGGTTTATGGGGCAGGCTTGAGTGAGTAAGTCGGGTCCGTTATCTTAGGGTATTCCTGTTCAAATGCTTGGCCGTATTTGTTTCTGACTTGCTCAATGGGTAGGGGTGATTGAGCTGGAGGGGTTAGAGTAGATATGGAGCGGACAATGCTGCGTTCACAGACATACAGACGGACAGACATACGGACGGACGGACAGATAGACAAGTTGAAACCAGTATAACCAGATATAATGATATGTAAATTGTGTACGTCTTTTCAAAATTCCTCTTGTTATTGCTGAACAGTTTTGGCTCAAACAAACGCCCCGAAAAAAGCCATACTTAGCCCCCTGTGTTTGCTTATACTATAATGCTTATATACTGAAAAGAAAAAGAAACGCATTCTATGCCCACTCTACATTTACATGTAAATTCAATATGCAGAATGAGCAAACCGTCTCGATTGCAGAACTGCAGAGTTGCTGCAAAATCTATTGAAAACACTTTATCTTTCGCAGGATCATTGTTTTTTGTCACAACTCCTTGAGACCTGAAACGATACAGGATACTTTTAAAGGAACACATGACAATCTCGAGTTTTATATCAAGCAGTTAACTTATCACCTCCTGTATCATTTTGACTTTGAAACTACTTGCCTACAACTAAATGAAAAAATTAGATTTTCATTTAGTAGTTTTCTTCGTTATTCTACAAAATATTTAATATATTATTGGTGCAATATAATATATAGCAAGTAATATGTAAAAACAATTTGCGTTCAACTACTCTAATAATTAATATTAATGATTGCATATATCACGTTATATAGAAAAACTTACGGGAACGTGAATTTTAAACAAATCAAGATTGTCCTGTGTCCCTTTAATGAACATGGATTGTATCCCTCTGCCTGGAAGCATTGGCCATAGTCTTCAATGAACAACACGGAGCCTACAATAAACGTAATAACAAAAACATACAGGTTACCTGACTGGTCGTGTTGCACACGTTGTTTATGATCAGTGCGTAATTAAAACACATTACGTGGTCCGAGTATTAACGTTCATACCCCATCAAATCACTTCTTGAAGAAGCGAAAACGGGATTGGCTGGGGTATGAAATAAAACCTTAATTTCGGCTTAAAAAGTTTGCCTGTTGTAAAATTAAAGCATGTAATAGGTAATTCTAAACAGGTTATCGTATTTTTTCAGCAAGAAAGTGTTTTTAAACGTGTTTTCTTGTCGAAATATCCGTTATAAAATCCTACTAATATAAGCTTTTCTATCGCTTAATGGAATTCAGGCGGGATCACGTAATCACATTTAGTTTGGACCCGACCGTTGGTCTGTTTCCAGGTGTAGGGAAAGTTTGCACTATTTTGCGGTTTAGTACCTTTAATAATTGCTATGAGTGTATTATGTTATCTTGATTGCAACTGTGCGATTGATAGATAGATTTGGAAAGAAACCCGGACATTATTAAAGGGACATACGGCAATCCTGATTGTTTTCAAAACTGGTGGCGTCCCGTTATTTTTTCTACGTAACTTGCATTTGTTCATAATATTAATTATAAGAATAGTTCAAATTAGTTCATTATTTTTGCATATTAATCACTGTTGATTATATTGCACCTTGGTAGAACAATGAAGAAAAATAGAAAATTCATTTTTTTATTTAATTATATGCGAGCAGGTTTAAAGTTAAAATGATACCAGAATAATATATCGACATGATAATTGTAATGCTTGATAACAGCTTCAAGATTGTCATGTGTCCCTCACAGCCGTGGGTTCTCCGTCAGAAACCTCGCCCCTCATCGCTACACGTTCGAATCCAATTGGAAGCTATTGTTTGATATCATAGGCTACATTGTAGGATTGACACAGTGACTGCATAATCGAACAACCAAAAAGAACTATACGTATTTAGTTTTACTACAAACTTGGTCCGGACTAGTTCTCCTGAATCCCAGGGAAACGTTGCAGGGATGATCAGTACCAAACCTAGTTGTGCATAGCATCAACGTGTTTCAGTTGAAATATTGTTGACGGAGTTATAGCCTTTTAAAGGTTTTACTACACAATCTTTGTCCGGACTAGTTCTCCTGGACCCCTAGCCGGATTTCAGGGAAACCTGGCAAGGATGGTCAGTATCAAGCCTAGTACCGTGTTCTGGTTGAACGATTTTTTGCGGAGTTATGGCCTTTTAAGGGTTTTAATACACCAACTTTGTCCAGACTAGTGCTGCTGAACCCCTGGCCGGATTTCAACGACACTTGGCAAGGATGATCAGTATCAAACTCCTGAACCTCTGGCTGGATTTCAGTGAAGCTTGACAGTACCAAGCCTAGTTTTGCATATCGATGTCGTGTTCCCCACTACGGACTCCATATAGCCAGTAGAGCGATACAGACCTTCTTGGGCCTCTTGTTTTGTGTTAGAGGCCCACCGAGGCCCACCCACTTTTGCTGGGTAGAACCAGTACTGTACACCTAACGCCAGCCCAGTGGGATTCGAACTAGCAGCGGTGAGAGGCAAGAAGGTTTACAACATACGTCATTAACCACTCGGCCACGGAGAGAGCCATACTAGAGAGAGTGGAAGGATACACATTATTCCGGGAACCTATCCTACCCTAACTAATAAATAGATTATTTTACTTCCTGGGAAGACAGACTCCGATACACGGGACCGCCGGTTTACCGTCCCCATCCCACGGAAGAGGCTATGGGAAAGCGTCTTGCCCAAGAACACACTGATTTGACATTTGAGTATGTTTTCTTCCATGAATGTATGCAACCGTTTCTGTCTTTTAAATGAAAGGTTTTTGAAGTACTGCATGTGCTAGCTAAACACAGAAATATAATCTATCCGTACTTTAACTATATTCAGTGTAAATACACTACATATATCTAACTAAATTACACAGGTCAATTGTTTAAGCGCAGTAGTGCTATTTGTGTCAGGACGGTGAGAAAGTAGATCTACTTCTGGGTCGTAGGATGCTGAAGTAGTTCCATGAAAAAAACGTTTGTAATTTGCATGTGTTTTTGATTTCCATTTCATAGATGAAAATTAAGCTGTTGTTAAAGTGTTATGTCTGTTGTCATTTACTGAGTTGATCAGGACTATGTTGTCGGAGAGCATGAGCACAGAGGACAGGTAGACATGCGCCTTTGACACGTGTTTATTTCAAAGTACGCAAATCAACAATGACGTCAATAACGTCAACAGTTGCATGACGTCACTGTGATTTTGAAATTCCTGATCTTTAAAACCGGATACCCCATGAAAGAAGGTTAAATTCTGACAGATATTATATTGGGGAAACAACAGAAATTCAGCATTCTCAAACCCAGTACTTATGGACACGAATACACGAATACATATTGAACAGCTCTTATGACAAAAACATGTTTGTATGGTGTTTTACGTCATTTTCAACACATGTAACGTTATATTTAACGGTTTTTGTGGTGGAGGCAGACCACCCACTTTTCCTAGAACCAGTACTGAACACCTGCCGCCAACCGCAAGAATCGACACTTCCTCACTTATAAGTCGAGCTCTATTTTACTTAGTTATTAGGATTCTTGACAGGGGACATGGGCTCACATTCCCTGCCTGGAAATTATATTCACCCGAGCCGTTAGTACTTTCCAGGCAGGGAATGTGAGCCCATGTTCCCCGTCAAGAATCCTAATAACGAATTTGTTATACTTCAAAGTTGCTAACATTTATTTAAGAAAAAAAAAAGAGCCAAAAACACGTTTTCATTTTTATATTGCGCTTTTATATTGCGCCAATTTTCCCGTAACGTGCCTCTAACTAGACGTTGTTTATTTTCGTGACGGCATGGCTCTAACGTCATTATATTTGTCGGATTTTTTTCATAAAATAAAATAGGATTATTACTAGAGTAACGTGTTCTGGAAGTTTGTATCACCTGGAGTAGGTAAATGCCAGATCAAGGATCACACGAGAGGCCCTCCGCCTCTCGTGTGATCAAGGGCCTCTCGTGTGATCCTTGATCTCGTGATCCTTGATCTGGCATTTGCCTAATCGAGGTGATACAAACTTCCAGAACACGTTACTCTAGTAATGATCCTTTTATTATATACCTCTTACACTTCATTAACACAGACATATTTGCATTGCTATTTCATACTCATTCAATAAAGCATATTATTTCGAGATAAAGTGCAGCGGAAAAATGTATGTAGTTTTAAGATGTTGGTGTTCATTGGTCTGACCTACTTGTTTTGTTTGTATGACTTTCTCGCGCATAGTGGCGTAAAACTTGCTTGAATTATTGGAAAAACCGCTGTTCTATTTTTAGTAAGATAGTGATACTAATTCTATTTTTAGTAGCATAGTGATGACCTGTAGTGTGATACAGGTTGTTGTATTCCACTTTAAGAAAATTATTGATAGGTATATAATAAACGTGTTTTATCACTATGTTAATGATTTATCATCTGTAAAAATGCAAGAAAAAAATAAACTTACGATTATTTCAGACCTTTACACACAATGTATAGCGCAGAAAAGCAATAGAAAGGAAACAGTCGGCGGTTTCCAAAACGAATCGGCAACGTTATCGTCGCCATTTTGTTTTTGTGTACTGCAGGTACGAGGTACCTACGGGGAAATTGGGCTTATTTGCCGCGATGAGGTTTCGAACTCCACATTCACGATGTCTTCCATGAACCAGGTTACAAGTTCTGACCGTAACCACTAGGCCACGGACACGCCTCCTAATTCTAACCATGTCCACACCTTTATGCGAGTATAATACAAAGGGATGCTACTCTAATGATGTAAGGGAAGCAACTCAAAAACGTTTTACTTACGTTTGACTATATTTAAATATTGCAATACCGCCATAAGATTGGGCAACGAAACAATAAATCCACATATCAAATTAAAACCAAACCAAGTATCCTTTCGGTGTATGAATACGGTAAGAATTGCCTTGGGGCAGAACCCGGAGATCACGGTTTCGAGTCTTACGGGCACCACTCGCTGTATCCTTGACCAAAACACGTCCCTTAGCCTCTTTGTCTTTGGAGTCGTTGAGTCTCATGCTTCGAAGGCAATCCTCCAGGCCCGATATGGAACCATATCACTCTATTACATAAGAGCGGAGCAAGGTTACCGGATTTCTATTTAACCTTCGATTCTCTCTGGAGCTGCTCGAAATCTCATGTAATGTGTTGAGGAGACGTTAAAACCAGCAATCAATTCAGTCGATATGAATAACCCAATTTAGATACTTGCGTGAAAAGCTTCGAGTTAATTTGGCACTTATTTCGTAATTACAAAGTTAAGACTTAGTGTGTGACCCACATTGTTGCCAGCTTATGTTTGTCGTTGTAATATTACTTTATATTATCACATTGAACGATAAATGGCATTGGCTGCGATGCTAACACGGATACGATGCCTTAGCAACACACTGGTTAGAGGAAAAATGGCAGATACTGGTACCATAGAAAATGAACTTTTGCATAACCTAATAGCATAAAAAGAATTACCGATGGAGGCCTCTGCCTTAAAGTACACTGTTACAGTTAATTGTTTTCTTATTTTTGCTATGTATCTCTGTTAGTTGATCACGCATGCAGTGAATTTTGTTAAAATACACAAAAGCAGTCATGAAACACTTACTTACTTTGAACTTTGAACTTAAAGTTGTGTGGCCTGTGATCTGTACATGTAAGGTAATATTTGACGGTCGATGTTTTTGTAGTGGAGGCAGACCACCCACTTTTCCTGTGTAGAATCAGTACTGTACACATGTAGTTATACAATCATATTTCTATTTGCATTGTCTTCTCGACCCCACCAACCTCCGATTCCAATTACTTCATACGTGTGACCATGATAATATGTAGATAATTTTATCTCATAAAAATGCTAATATGAATTAAAACAACGCAGTTTAATAAGACTGCTGATGGTATTTTGAATTAAACTATTTTTTCATTATATCTTTGTAATTATAATTAAAGATATACACATATTTACCTTCGCTTTCATACTTCACGCGAATATAATGTGTTTAATAGGCAGGAAAAAAACAATACGCACGCATCCGGTGGTTCTTGCACCACTACAAATATCTCCAAACATTTAACATCTTGTCTTACTGTCGTTAAAGATCACGTTAAACAATAGTGTGCTAAAGCTTATGAAAACTCTGGGATTAATTTATTTTTGTCTATTAAAAATTCAGGCGACGTTCTTGATAACATTTGCAATAAACGTCAAGCTTCGTCTATAAGTACTTATGATTTGTTTCTACATTATATACAACTTTACCACAAAACCTTATCAAAGAGATGTTTATTGCTCTCAATCCAAACTTTTGATAGGGAAAATACAAATTTTTTGGCCCGAAACAATATTAAAGCTTTTGTTTTTACTAACAGCAGTTTGGACAATTACGCTATGTGGACTTGCTATGAAGTTTGTGAATCACTTATTTTTCTATTAGATACTATTTTCGCCAGGTATATAGATAAATTGTTGGTATCCCTATGGGTACGAACTGTGCATCCATTGTCGCAGATTTGTTTTTATATTCCTATGAAAGAGATTTCATGTTGTCTTTCACCAGATACCCAAGCAGTTGTTATTGCGGTATCTGGATGACATATTGAACAATAACAACCCTTTCTTTTCTCCTATGTTTAATAATATATATCCTAAAGAACAACTTAATAAAGCTAATAGTTTTAATATTAACGCTCTCGCTTTACATCTCTCTATTGAAAATGGTGAAATTAGCAAAATCTGTGATAGGAGAGATGATTTTAATTTTGATATGTTATTTATCCCCATTTAGATGAGGATGTTCCCCGAGCAACTTCTTATGGGTCTATGTGTCTCAATTTATTCGTTTTTCTAGAGCTTGTATTCGAGTTGAGGACTTTAATATTCGTAATCTTTATATAACTAAAAAACTACTCCATCTGGCCTACCGTTACCATAAATTTCGTAAAACTTTAGCAAAACTTTATTATCGTAACCCTTGTCTTCTTTCCAAATATAAAAGTAAGGTAAGAACTATTCTGCGACAAGAACACAACCTGACTTCTATGGTGATGTGATTTACAAATTGCGTAAGATCCTTGGTCATGATCACTTTCATACTATCTTCTTAAAAGGTTTATCAAGAGGTTATGACCCTATCATTTTGCAACGCACTGCATGCTTGGTGGTGGGACCATTTACAGTTCGTCACTATGATTTTCTCTTTAATTGTGCTATGACCGGACAGGCTGTGGACCCTATGATGACGTCTACCTAAAGCCCAAAAGGACGGTGTCGTTTGACTTTGTAATCTTGTATTGTCGTGCCCACAATGGTTTATTCTCTTGTTGCTCTGGCTTCTGCCAAGTCATTGAGTACCTTCTTTGGTTTTCTAGACTATTTTTCTTTTGTATTTATATATACACGAGCATCTTTGTGTTTTACTGATATTGTCTATTAATGCTGCCTTGTTGGTTATAGAATAGTTCATGGCGGGGATTTCTTTATTTACACTGTCCCGTTTTATTGGTATGAATTAGGGTAAGTGTGAGGTCTGATGTATCCTAGAACCTGGTTTAAAACCCCTGCGGCCTTTTCTGCCACTGACCGTTCCAACGTGGTAGCCCTATTGTCAACCCTTTTTGTATTGTGACGTCATATGTTTTTATTCCTTATCAAAAGAGTACGAGAGTGGACCTTTGGAAACGGCCGAACACGATAAATATGAACACTGCTATTCATGTTTGTCTTTTTGCGTGTTTTGGGGTTTACTGTGTTCTGTGAAAGCTGCATTTCCTGTTCGACATTTACACTTATTTTGATAGAGAGGCGGAGCTTCTGCACACGCATCCAATGTGTATTAATAGAAAATGATTCCATGTATACCACTGTATACATTTACGGTACTGTAGTTGTTTATTCTGTTTACCAGTATCATACTCACAATGCAGTTCTTGTCGCTATTATAGCAACGATGATACTAATGTAAATTTGAGCACTGATTCGCCTTTTTTTGTTCTAAGTTTATGCGAAACTGTATAGCGTTGCCATGCTATGCTGGAATACTACTACCTAGGCCGCACATGACATGATAACACGCCAAGATGCTCGCCTATGACAATGAAAATGTGTTTTGTTATATCTATGAAACTATTGGGAATTAATGCAAGAAATAGATTCATGTTATACTTAACATGTTTGAGAGCTCATTTTAGAAGAGAAACAAAGTGGAGGGAAATGTTGATGTATAACATTACCTTAAACTCCACATGACTGTTCAGTCTATAGAAAATTCACATGACTGTTTTGTCCTCAATCTGCAACTATCTTTCCATCAAAAACACAAAATATTGGCAGAATATAATCGTTTTATCTAGGGACACTGAAACAAGAAACCAGAAATATACCGATTACAAAAAGTTTGGATTCTCAACATATGTAAGTTATATTTATAACTCCTTGTCAGTAGGTTTAAACACGGTGTACATATGTTGTAAAAGTTGGATGTTGTTGGCGGGATAGATACTTTAAATGAATGCACTTAATTACAATGAATGGTCCATTGTATGTATGCACTTGGCTACACAGAGAATAATAAATGGGTATTTTCATATCACACCCTAAATCAGGCCCTCGATTTATATCAGTCCAGGAGTTTTAGCTCGAGCTTTATTGGCCGGCAACTAAATCCTGATTGAGATGACTACCTAGGTCTATGTCGTATCGTATATTCAAAACCAACATATACTGAGGGAAGAACGTTTAGCAAGTGTTTTAGATGAAATAATACTGTACACAAGATATACTGACATTTTGGGACTTTACGGGCTTGACCCATACGTTAATTTATTCGTTACGTCATTAAGATGTTCGACTGTCATTGATTTGTGTTTAATAAAATATTGTGTCTATGGCAGTAGTTTCTTGATTTTACAACCAAAAATGTATTATTTCCTGAGCGCAATAAAAACTTGCTAAACTTTTTTCTCTCTTATCTATAAACTTTGATTGTATTGTGTATATATATGAATGCTGAATATGACCTCTATTCGTGTTTCAACATTTGGAAATACCTTAATATTATAAAAAAAAAAAAATTAGACATAGTGACTACTAAAAACTTGTGTTATTACGTCCTTATGATAACTATAATTACATGCAGTAATGGTACTTTAGGGTATGTCGACTAGATTTACCGAAACCAGCCCAAATAAACTGTTTTGATTAATTATGTAATAATCCGTGTACATTTCTTTACATTGCAGGGGTTCTTACCATAAGAATCGTGATTAATCATTTCTGAGAAGGCATTACTAAAATTATATATATTTACGGCCCTTAAATGATATGTTATGCCGCATACAGTAGGTTGAATTTTGCAGAATTTGAGAAAAATACTTAATTTTGTTTTTAATGTTTAAAGTTTTAACTGTTGAACTGATAAGCTATTTTATAACATATATTACATTTTACACCCAAATCATAGTCAATATATGGTACACCTATACTATATACTCTATAGGAATCTTTAGCAAAAACTCCAATCATTATACAATAAATCCGTCGCAATTAAAAGAATTGTAAACTCGCGTAATATGCGTGTTACTTTATCTATTTTAACTAAGTCATCAAGTTTCATAATGTAGTATCATCTTGTTTTCGAAGACTTTTCTTTGTTCACACGTTTTCTTCCTTCAACTGCACACAATTTATTTCGACTATCATGTACTTGATCTTTGTCCATTAAAATCGTGATTTATTGTTTCTTGGAAACTCATTGACAAGGTCAGGAATAACGAAGAGAATGCGGCGGCTGTAAAAA
The DNA here is from genome assembly GCA_037043455.1 of Cyrtodaria siliqua. NCBI lineage: Eukaryota > Metazoa > Mollusca > Bivalvia > Adapedonta > Hiatellidae > Cyrtodaria > Cyrtodaria siliqua. The sequence goes on along the minus strand of JAWPHD010005395.1, from coordinate 114,642 downwards.
CGTTCCATCAAGCCCAATTGGTGTGGCTTTAAATACCGCTTCAACCGATGCTAGGCGGCATGCACTTAACATTACCTCTTATGAGCAGAATCAATAAAATAGTATCTGCTAATTTCTCTCTTGTTTGCGTTAGTTGCTTCCAAGGGATCGCCTTTCCAAGATTTATATAGCCTATACAAGCTGCCTAGTTTGTTAGAGACTATAGAATTAATTAGGACGGGGTGTGGGGATTTCTTTATTTTCACTGTATTGTTTTATTACGATGACCAAATGTTCAGAGTGAGGTTTGTTGCACGCTAGAAACCCCCAGGGTGTTCTTTTGCCACTGATCGTTCCAAAGCGGTAGTCCTAATATCAACCATTTTATGTTTGTGATGTCTTCTACCTTGCATATTATTCATCGTTGTAATTGTTGTTTGTTTCTGTTGGTGTTTTTGGTCGACTGCGGTCCTTGAATGCTATATTTCACATTCGATTGGTATATGTACTTTTGTTTGTATAGCGAATATATATTTGCTGTACAGATTACATTATTAATATTATTGTAAGGTTACATGATTTGCTATACAAATTAAAAAAATAAACATAATATCCCGGCATATAATATTTGACTTAGGATGGGAGGAAATGAAACGTTCAATACACCCTGATAATACTATTTGTCTTAAAGGGAGTACATCAGGCTTTTCATGGGGGTCTAAGTGTCCGACTTAAAATTGACAAATATTAACATTTTCTATTCTACATGGCCAAAACATAATGAATGAGCCTAAAAATGATCCTTGTTTTACAAAGAAATTGATTCAGCACAGTAATATGTGCTATCCTAGGTGACGCACCATGGTTAATTTCAGCATTTTACGTCTGATTTCCGTTCTAGCTATATGGTGTATTCAAAGTTTAGACATTAACAACATGGTTTTAACAGCATATTTTGATTGATATAAGTGTTTTATCATGAAATGGAACATTTTTATAATTTAAGATGTTTCTAGAAAAATCCTGATGTACTCCCTTTAAGTGTGCTATTCAAAGCGGTGGTGTCGAATGTATGGAATTGTCTAGTTCAGCATTTGAACGTTGTTAAATGGACATGTATTTCATTGGAATGTGAAACATCAATCAAACACTCTAGTCTATAAGGTGACTTTATTAAAACTCCAAGTAATCTGCATATAATATAACCTATATGCGGAATCCGTTTAAATACTACACATGTTGCAAAACATTGATGAATAAGTTATAACTATGGTCACAACAATGACACTATAATGTAATTGTGAGAATTTCTTTGTATTATGTTCAAACTCTCGTAAATGTCTGTATAAAATACATAAACATCCATGTTAGATAAAAATAAAATATTTCCAGCGGGTTTATATTGTGCGAGATCAAAACCTGTTGTTTTTGACTTGAAATACATCGAAACCGCGGGCCTACGTCCCTTGGTATCGGTGATCTTCAAGTCCCGCCCACCAGGTATTAACCTGGGACAATATAAAACCGCTGAAAATATTTCATTTCTTAACTTAAACATAATGATCATTTAATCGAGAAAAAAAAATGTGGACAGAATATATATAGCATTTATATCAGAACAACAAGAATTATTCAAATATACAATTATCACGGACGCTTTATAATCATACAATATGTACTATTTAATCACAGATATGCGGTAATTTCTATATGGTGAAACGTTATTTTCTACGTACATAAGCATACACTATTGCCATAATGTTAAGAAAATGCTCGGGTTTCAATTGGTCACAACGGCGGAGCGTCGTGCCGAACTAACTACAAGAGAATACCAGAAAACATCCTGACGATGTAAACTGGGAGCTTCTCCGTGCCCATTATGGTGCATAATATGTAGTTAACAGAGCGTGCAAACTTGGCAAACACCACGGAAAACTCTGTATTGTGTATTAAGCGGAAAGTCAGGAGTCTGCAAAGCCTGGTTGTAACGTGTCACCGGCGGACTGTCACTAGGCTGGGGCGGGGGCCTATGATGAGGCTACCCATAATTGTCTTCTACCAGACAGCAACGCCAAGCGGATATAGGAGACACGCTGATACCACCAGATAGTGAATATAGAAGACACGCTGATACTCACCGCCACGGAGGGACAGCTACCCAGCACCTCACACAATAATAGAAGCAAAATCCACCAACCTACAGATATATACGCACTCATCTAGCTTAAGTCTAGACATAATTCCGTGTCGTTGAGGTATTATTCTCTTGGCTAAATAGTAGAGGGACTCTAAACCTTCGAACTTCACACACGTATGACAGTTCGTTATTTAGATTATTGACAGAGGACATATGCTCACATTGCCTGCCAATTATTTCCATGTCTCCTATCAAGAATCCAATTAACTAAATATCCATTGGCAAATGGAACATATAATCACAGATTGAGTGTAAATGTTAAAGGGACACATGGCAATCTTGAAGTTGTTATCAAGCATTACAATTAACATCTCGATTTATTTATTTAGTATCAGTTTTGAGTTTAAACATGCTTGCAAATAATTAAATACAATGAGTTTATATATTCTCGTTATTCTACCATATGTTTAAATTGTATTTGTTTATTTAATAATCAACAGTTAGTAATATGTAAAAAAACAAATTACCTTAACATTATTCTTATAATTATTATTGTTATAATTGATAATAATGACTGAACAAATGCAAGTTGTGTTGAAAAACTAGGGGGTCGCAACAATCTGTTTAAAAAATATCAGTATTGCCATGCGTCCATTTAAACCAAGCTCAAACAGTTCTACACTATATAAAATACATTCAAACTATCATTCGAGCCATTGTCTCTTGATCATGTTCGAAGTTTGCTTTTAATTATAAACATCATGTCGACCCATTATGCAAAAAAACAAACTGCATGTCCGTACATTTTTTCCATTAAATAATGTTTGCTCATCCATATTTAGTTTAAAGATATAATGATAAAGTTATCCTCCTTGTTTATGTATTAATTGATTCACTAGTGTATTGTTTCCTTGTCGTTCTATTTGGTAAGTATGTATCAGCCCACCAGAAACGATACCAGTATTTCGGTAAAATGGATGCCGTTTCAATTTTTTTTGAAGAACATTTGTTAAAAAAGTAAGCGTGGCAGATTACCTAGAATATTACTGAACTGAGTTATTTATGACCGCAATACAGGATTGGGGTACGATATTTAATCATTTTACATGTAAACATGCAATTAACTGTCCTCTTATATACTCATGTACAAAACAAAATAAGGTTACAAATGAAATAAGAAATACTTGTTTAACAAAACTGAATAAGTTTAAAAACGACTAACGTACTAAATAAATCGGACTAGATAAATGCATTACTATATTACTTCTATTTCTTGATTTTGACAGGCACTTTACATCACGTTGCTTATATTGTAAACAATCTCTACCGAGAGTTGTCGTTCCTTGAAGAAATATAAAAAGATCGGACATGGAAAGCAGCATTCAAGGAGGACAGTCAACCACAAAACACAGAAACAAACACGCAAACAGACAAACAAGAAGGCAAAAATAAGAATAAATGCAAACGACATCACAAACACAAAAGGGTTGACAATAGGGCTACCGCCTTGGAACGGTCAGTGGCAAAGTAGGCCACTGGGGGTGTAAACCGGTTCTAGGGTGCAACAAACCTCACACTTACCCTACTTCCAACCCATTAAAACAGGACAGTGATCTAATCTTGAAGTCAGAAGCACCTCTATCAGCGTCTCAGAAATACCAAGAATCTTGGCAAACCATGAACATGCAAAATGACCTTGTGACACTTATGTTTTCTAATTCAACTGTATATGAAATACTTAAACTAACAAATACAACATTTGTTGTGCTTAAATATTTTAACAAACAGTAAATTATGCACAGAATTATATTGCGGTAGAATGACGTTTATCATTTGGCATAGGACTCCGCCGTCTAAACATTCACAATAGACACCACCAAATCTTTCACATATGGTTAAAGTACGGCGGTTTTATTTACCAGCACTTTCCGAAAACTCATAGCTCTTAAACAACCTACCAAAAATTAAATTACTAACTTAAGCATATATCAAAATGTAGAAAATAAGCCGCGTTTCTTTCGATTGTTTACATGTCAATCAGCAGCCGATAGTTGGTGGTGTGACTGTATTGACGTTTATGTTCGCCAGTGTGAATGTTGTTGCTATTTTAGCTGTGTGACAAATTATCATGTGATCATCAGACAACTTTCTTAGAAGTCAACAGAGGTCAATATGCCGCTGGTAGAGAATGTTAGATTGCATGTATGTACATTTGTTGACAATATTTGGTCTACCATGTACACAAGATGTGCTGTTGTTTTACCTTCGTTTTTGTATTCGCAAATAATGCGTTGAGGAAAAACAAGGACAACCAACATGAGGATTCTTTGTTTAACTGAAGAGCAAGATACATGCATTTAAATATATATTATTCAAACCAAAGCCACCATAATATGTTTGCTGTTGTAAGTGTTCTTTTTTCATAGATTAAGAGAACATTACAAACATCCTTATATATATTTTAACATGAAAGCGTGACGAATAAACCTCAATTAAACTCATTGACAACACTATACAATTTTAAATAAAACTTCAAAAAATATATATTTCATAATGAAATTTTCGAGCCGACGTAGAATAAGGAAAACATACTATGACGATAGACAATGACTAATAAAACCTATTCTAATAATAGAAGGCTAGCAAAAGCAAATAAACCTCGTATTTCACAGCATGAGACTAAAACTATTCACCGAAACTACAGTTAACCGCGGTATGCTCACGGGCCACGGTATGCTTAGAATTTCATTATACTTATAACTGGCGTTCTGATTTCCATAAAAAAAAACTCTTGCTTTAAAACCTTACACACTCAAACCGATGAAGTTAGTTTTGGTTAGTGTGCGGCATTCATTGCGTAAAAGATCCCTTAACATTATATTAATCACAGTATTGTACAAATTAATCACAGTATTGTACAGATTAATCACAGTATTGTACAGATTAATCACAGTATTGTACAGATTTATTGCAGATACACAATCATGTTAAACACGTTAGATATATCAAGCCGATATCAGCGCCATTGCCAGAGTCACTGCCAGAATCAACACGTGTTTCATTGGAGCCGGACGTGTTTCTTTGTTCATTGGTGAATCTTTAAGAGAAAAAACGTATATACATTGACATGGATAATGAATACCTAGCTGGAGGAACTGAACAGTAAAGTCAGATTTCACGTTTTCATATCGTTAATGAAATGATTTTTTCCGCAAAATACAAGAAATAACAAAAATAACAAGAACTGTGTATTTTATATTTTTGGAATACAAACAATTGAATACATGGTCGATGGTTCTTAGGAGTCGTTCTCCAAAAAAACATTAAACTATATTGATAGTTGTCTCTTCACTTTAGATATATATGATACAATATTTGGCAGGTCAATTATTTACCACTGATTGTCTATGGTACACTTATACGTTTAAACACTAATTATAAGTTTATAAACAATATTTTCTTTTAATAAATGATGTCTACACGTGTTCAACGGTCTTTGCGAAGTATAAGTTTTAGTTGTTTGACCGAATTTTAATTAAAACAAATGTTGTGATGTTTGACTAATGCATGTCAAAATGGTCAAAGTGTAAGAAGTCGTTTAAGCAAAAGTTATCCCATAGGCTACGACGGGGCAGAGGAGCGATTAAATTGCTCAATTGGAGTATTCGGCCCTGTTGCCAATGACGCGACTGAACACAAACACTGTCATTGTGAAAACAAAGAGACAGAGAAGTTAACCCGAATAAGGTAATTGAAGTAAAAATAAGAACTTTAGGGCAGACAACATATGTATATTGTATAAATCCTCTTACTGATATCGACGTCACTATCAACGTCTATGATTATGGTAGGACTGCTCACATGTACGACAGGTAAATCAACACTTCGCTTTCGTCGTCCTGGAAGTCAAAACATAAACAAAAGTGAATGCCAGAAAGGATATTTTCAATTTAATGTATTACTAGTTGTATTTCTATTTTCATCACGGTATTTCTATTTGCATCGCGTATGCTATATTTATCATTAATACACTAATTGGTCTTTGTCGTTAAGCTATATGTGCATCGCTATATATGCAGTGGAATTGTCTCGTCGGCAACCGTAAAGGTTTAAAATACAAAATTACGGAAATCGACGAGGCAGTTCCATTGTTTGTTATCTACAAGAGAATACCTTGACTACCCTCTTGGTTTTAAGTCAATTATGCATTGAATATAACATTTCAAGCATCGAAAGTGATTATCAATATTATATGGATTTACCTATTTGAACCGAAATGTTTGTTATATTAATATTTTGATGGCCCCCAGTCTATAGTACTAAAACAATAAATGGAAAACGGGCATCAGACATGTTCAATTTAACTTGTATCACTACACTAGCTCATTTGCTTAATGACGTCATTCGTATAAAGTAGTCCATAAATCAAGGCCGACATACTGAATTTCAATATCGCTAATTTTTCGAGCATTTCGGACACGATTTTGGAACGAAGGTCAGTGATTTTCAATTATTCATCGATTCAAATTTGTTCAGATCAACTTGGCACACAATAATTCCCTTCTTTATGGGTTAATTTTCCTTCTTTTAACGACAAATTGATAACCATAACCAGAATTCGCGAGTCAACGGAAATTCTGCATTACGGTAAAAAATGAAGGAGAAAAATCCTTGCTGGAATTCAATAAAAAATAATTATCTCACAGTGTATCAATAGGAAATCTACTGGAAAATACACTTGAAAACCAAAACCGAGGCGGTTGAAAAATAAATTGTGTTGTGTGCACAGATAGTTCATCCCATTGGTGGAATGTTATGCAGAACAATTTAAATAAAGGATCTCAGCAAGAAACCGGGCTTTCTGTCATTCGACCTTATTGTAGCTTTGCTGATGTTGTCTCTAACAAGCTTTTACCCTGTTTTACACATGTGTTAAGGGTCGTTATGCTGTAAATAAAGCGAATGCTATTGTGTTTTACTGATCTTCACCACTTATTAAACAAGTTGATGCATTAATCAGAAGGAAGTGGTGGTGGTTTTAATACATTTAATTAATTAATGTTTGTGGATCTGTTTTTATATTTCATGACTTGGTTTGTGCTGCTGAAAAATCTCTGTAGTGTAAGGCAACATCATTTTCCTTCGGGAAGAGGGACTCAGGTTCGTGGTGGAGAAATCAACACACTTACTTAATTGTACATATTCATAAACTTTGTTTTATTTTTGAAATAAATTTTCCAGCAACGTACTGAAGAGGTACATATAAGTAGAATAAAAAAATAGCAGAAAAAAAAGATGTCAATGGATCGGTCATACTGAATCTGTCGCAGTCAGTAGCTTGTAATTTATTTCGTATATACTTTATAAAAGAATAAATCTAAATGTAAATAATATTTGGTTTGGTTTGTGCTGCTGATACAAACAATGTGGTGTAAGGTAGCATGCTTTTACTTAAGGAAGAGAGACCCAGTTTCGATTCCTGGAGGAGAAATCAGCTTCTCACCTACCACATATTTGTCAACGGAAGGACCAGTGAACAGGCTGTTCTCCTAAACTATTGTACGAATGGCCCCGACCTTTCTGTGCTTTCACCACTTTGATTAAAGTTGTAACAGTCAACACTTTTCAGATGAAGTTAAAACATATTAAATTTTCTGATTTGTTATTATTCAGGTCAAGAGTCACGTGATTGTGACCGGTTCGCCAATAAATACTTCCCGCAAAATTCAGACAATTTCAAAATTGCGACCAACCTTTCCTTTTGCACGCGCAATACTCTGAACAACTTCCAATTGTTTATTTTTAAAACCTACGTCCTAATTATACTCCAAGAAGAGTTTGTTCCACTCCTAAAATCTCTCAATGTTGTCAGTTGATAGTGGAGTTATTTGATGAGGGAAATATGAATGTATTCATTGCGCGCGAGAATATCACGGGAATTTAATTAATATGCAAAATGACAATATGGCGGATATAGTAAACAAACATGTACTTAGAAACATAAATGTTTTTTTTTTTGTGTTACTACAATCGATAAAGGTGCAATTTTATCATTGCAACTTGGTATAACAAACATTAACCGATTTGTTAGACTAAATTATCGAAAAAGAAAATCGACCCGACGCCGCAGGCACCGTTCAAAGTGCATGACTGTGTTTTTTCAGTAATCCCCCGTTTTCACTATAGGAGTTCCTCTGACCCTTAAAAGCCAGAAAAAAAAGAAGAAAAAAAAGAAGGCGTTTATGGTCAGAGAGGAATCGGATTAGTAGTAGTACTAAGTAGTAATATAATTATTATTATAATTAGTAGTATTGTTCGATTTGTTATCATTGTTTAGTGTTTGCTTATCATGTATTGTTATCATATTTTTTGTTTGCTTACATAGTTTCTTTTCGTTATCTGTTTTATATTGTATTACATTCAAAAATAATTAAACAGTGGTCCGAACACTCGGCCGAATTCGCGCCGTCTCGTTTATTTTCCTTTATAACTTGCATATTTGCAAACCATTATTACTGATCATTTAAATATTTCAAAACAACATGTTTTTACATCATAATTTAATGTACAAATTGATTATATTGCGGCAATAATATATTTAAACCTTTAAACGTGAACAAATGAAAGTATTTACCAACGCCCGAGAAACAACTCCTGTCACATGCCTCCTGGGTCTCCATATTGCCACAGATGTAGGCATCACAGTGAATGTGAACCTCGTTGTACGGCCCAATGAATTTGAATGTTTGGTACCGGAAGCCGGACCACGTGTCATTTATAGGGAAGAACCCCAGCGTAGGATCATTTCTACATCTAAAAGCACACATCATATATTATGGTCATTTTATGCCTTAACGAGTATGATCATTTAACCCTTAGTCAGAAACGGAGCTGATAGAGACTTTATAATATTACCGTCAAATTTGCATTAAATCACCTGATGTACCAGCCGTTAATAGAAACAACTGGTAAGAAAGGTATGCTTCGTTAAAAAGGCACGCTGCCTTTTTAACTCTTTTGCTTTTACATACATAATACCTGTGCTATAAATAAACTATTTGGATCTGCACACTTCCTGTGTTGTGCTTAGCGCCGGCGCAGCGTGTAGGGGATACGCGCAATTAGCACACAGCTATTTAGCGTGTACAGTTTAATTTTATTCATTTGATTTGTTAGCTTAATTCTCTAAGTTGTAACGTTTCCGAGTACTTTGTCAACTGTTTCAGTTTATGTTTTGATAGGCATAGTCTGCCTTTAAGGATTATGAATACTAACGTGACTATAAAAGCTGGTTTTACAATTCCCATTACACATTGAAATTAATCGTGATGTTTAAAAACACGAGCAATGGATAGTGGTTCGGTGCTTGACAGGTAAAATTTTCCAAAAATGAAGCGAATATTATGTAAAGGCTATTCCGCAAACATACAATTGCAAAACAAAAACATTCTCAAATATCGAGCCATCCCAATATACTCAAAATAGTTACTTCCGGGAAGACAACTGTGATATCCTTCTGGGATGGGTTTATTTTAAAGTTGGTAACATTTGTTACCCCATGCATTTTTCATTATAGTATAAATACTGATAAAGGTGATCCTTTGGGAGCAACAAACACAATTAAGAGAATAAAGCAGTAGACTCGGTTTTATTGAGTCTGTTCAAGAGAAGTAATGAAAGAAGCAACACTTCTCACGCCCCCTAGCACCGGCTTAAGCGGTATTCTACTTCAAAGCCACATATATTGGGCTCGTTGGTCCCAAAGGACCAGTTAAAAATAACACTACTGATTCGTATATCTCTATAGGTTAATATTGCTATGTAAAATATTGTCAGTAAAATATATTTAAATCAAATCAGTCTAACGCCTTGTAAAAGATGACTCTACACAACGCCATATTATGAAATAAGAAGAAATACAATTTTATTAAACGCTCCATGTCTGTGAAAGCATTCAACATACTTAAAGCTGTACAGTCCCTATTTTAACTGGTAATAACTCATGAATATGAATGAGTCACGTGTGAAGTAGTTTCAAACCGACAAACACCCCAAAAGTCGGTATATAAGGAGAAATCGATACGTAAAATTTTATATTTTTATTTAGCCTCCGTACAGGTAACATCGATAAATATACGGCTCCAGAATATATGTGATAACAAAATAGTTGCCCGGAACAGGATTTGAACCACAGCCTTGCACTTGTAAGATTTGAAAGATGTACGCTGAACCTCTAGACCACTGCTCTTTATTGGTATTTTGTTGCATTTTTAACACTAAATAGGCATTACGTACACAAAGCGCGCGCACAAACTCATCAAGCGCTAAAGAACAAGTCGAGATATGGTTGATTTGAGGACAAGTATTAGTTTCATATTAATAAGATACAGTATTAAACCAGGCAATGTTAATTTACACGTGCGACAATATGGACTGCATATTTATTGATCCATCTTTAGTTGCGTTCAAATATGTTAAGTTATTTTGGCTCATAATATATGGTAGTTAGTATACTGTTTTCTCAAGTAGCGTCGTAGTTCAGGGGATAGAGCACAGGACTTGAAATCAGAAGATCGTGTGTTCGAGCCCCGAAAGAAGCTAACTTTTTATTTTTGTAAAAATTACTGTTACCTGTGTATAGGTACGATGTGCACTGGTCGATATATATACAGTAAATGATTTCCTTCACTATATTTGCTCGCTTAAATACCCGATTTCGACATGAGCTGGTGAACATGAAGTTACAAATAAAGACACGCCTACAAAGAAGAAATCGATTGATATAGGGACTCTGTAGCTTTAAGGTTGTATTTTAAAGCATCAGTTGAAACACAAACTGCTCGGCCGTTTCCATTATCATACCAAAGGTCCATTATTTATCATACTCTTTTTTGGAAACCATCTAACTAATGTGATTGAAAAAAAGCAGATTATCATTGTCGGTGCTGCCTGTATGTGATGTGATTTTGAACGTCTAAGTGTACACGTTGTTCGACAGCCGACAGCTTGTGTGTACAATACTGCAAAGTGTCCAACCAAGATCAGTCTTAATTTCGTTTCGATAGTAAGCTTAAACTTTGAAAGAATGTGCTCTGAACACTTACACAATTATATGTATGCCTAGATGTAGCATATTTGTGATTTGTATTACAATACAATTTGAAAATTTAATGTTTCATTTCGATAAGAGAGAAATACATTAATGTTTATTAGACAATATATTTCATGTGTTAAATTATAATTACGAATTCGATTCTCATAAGTCTCCGCAAACTGCAAATAAGGTAATATACGTGTATTACTGGACTTACTATGTGTACTTATTGCTAATTATACTTCCTTTTATTGTATCCATTTGGCAAGTTACTTACTTGTTAGTGAAGAGCGGATACCGGAGAGGATTGTACCTGTCAGTTGTTGGTGTGGCGAAGCAGTGATTTACAATAATTTTCAAATCCGGGTCAACACATATAAGTTCTACGGCCACATTCAGCCATTCTCCAACAAGAAGATGCACTGGATAAAGTGGCACGGGTGTTTCGAAGGTGTTGTTCCTGTTGTGGTTTTGGAAAAAGGTTTAACAATTAATAAGAATATTACAATGTGGTCATTTGAGCAACTGCTCTGATTAGAAACTCGTTATGGGTGTTTTTATAGGTGGTTCCACTACTCCAGCCTTTATTGGTTCTGAGTATTGTTTAATTACCCTTAGGCTATGTTGCCTGCTTTTTTAATTTAGTATTTTGACTGTTACCTGTGATACGCAGGCTTCATAACCTCTGCTCCCAGCTAAATTCCATTTTGTTTATTTCGACCATTGTTTTCTCGTTTAGGGCAATGCGTTTTGTTAGAAACTGGGACCATACGCCGATGGCCATATAATGGACAAAAAAACTCATTAAAGGTTCCATGTTAACTGACATATGCATACCATCTTCGGTATGGCTCAAATTTCTGTACATTTGGCATTTTAAATATTGAGTTCTGCAACCCGGGGCTAGAGGGCCTGAACAGTATCAAGCCCTTTTCACTACCGTTCATGAACAGTCTCAATCAAACCGAGACTGCAATCTGTTTTGTATTTATCGTGTTCGACGATTTCCAGGTTTCTCCTTTCATATTTTTTGTGGCATATCTTCATGTTCACGAGATCTGCATCACATCATATGAACTGTTTGTACATCAAGTAAATGATAACAAAGTGTAAATTTTAATGCTTAACACATATATATATCATTGGCATCATTACAAATGAGCCGCATTCGAGGCAGTATGTTTTTGTATCCACAGATACTAGTTTTTCTTCACGTTTAGATCTATATTGACAATGTGATGAATTATACACAGAGCGGCATTTGAAATGCGATTTGAGCATAAAATAAACGATTTCATTACAAATTGGGAAAAGAAAGACATATAGTTTTCTTCAGCAATGAAAATGTTGGGCTGTGAAGTATTTTACATTAATTTGTATTAAAAAAAAATACGTTACTTGAAGAAATGGACAACGATTTTGTAATATCCAGGGGCTCGCTCTGTTGCTGTCTGTGTCAACGGAATGATTGGTTTGTGGTCCGTGGCGTTACGCCATACGTCACAATATATTTGTACGCCGTATGTGTTTTCGGTAGTTATTATTCCATTTAGTGATAGCACATAATATATGAAGTTGCTGTAAATTATGTGCGAGCTGTTCATCTGAAAACAAATGAATTAACATCAACTTCAACTCCAAAAAAAAGATCATACGTTTTTATGGGCACATTTTTGTTTATACAAAAAAATCAAGATATAGTCCTATTTGACAACATTTCACTATCGATATTTCTTGTTTGATATTCTATCATTTTCAGCGAAAACAAACTACACCGCAACCCCACAACCAAAATACCCCTCGTCAAGTTATTAAAACAAAGAGAAATTAAGTAACATTTTTTACCGAAACCTAACAAAGTACAGATGCTATGCTAATATAATTTATGTATAAATAGCTGATGCTATATAATATAACTGAGAAAAAAGGCCGTGTATTCTTACCGTTCTGGTAGTACCGCATTCACCGAACGGTATGGTAATATTGATGTATGTCGGATAGGTTGCTTTTATAACATTACATGGTTGAGAGCCGTTTACCATAAGATGGTTTTCTAGGAGGTTGGGATTACCCACTTTGCTGAAGATCGCCGTCATATGGCAACAACTACAGTTTAATTCCGGCTGCAATGCTGTGACATAAATACATATGATAGTTGAGAAAGAAAACTGAAGAAATTTAATGTTTAGCACCCCATTAAACTTATCTTTAGGCTATTTCGAACCGATTCTAATAAGAGGTAGATGAGACTGTATGAGTATCGAACGGATTTATCTGGTAGCTAAAATGCCCCTCGCCCAACCCCAACCCCACCTTAAGGCATATATGAATACTTCTTCAAAAAAACAAACTCAAGTTGAGATTTTCTTTCTAGCTTTCGTGAAAATTTATCACAAACACGTTGAATCTTTATAGTCGCCCCTTTACACTATCTTTACATGAAACAATATCTTTGTTCAACGATCAATGTAAACTACTTACAAGAAATTGGCGGCAAATTGTTCATCGGACCACATGTCACCTTGGCCATTTCGTTTCGGCCGCAACCATTGATCGACCAAGGGGACTGATAACAAACATCTATGTGTGATTCGTTTCCTACACACTTCACAGCATTTATAGTCATCGGCTCAGAAATGTTGGACGTATCAAATGGCTCGCTTCCTGCCATGGCGTAAATGGGGCTGCAAGAAAAAAGTGTTTATGACGATGAACATGTTAAATAACAAGCTAAGGCCTTCAGTTCATATTGCATCATAATTTGTATCACTATTACGATTATTACTATTTTCTGTTTATAACATAGCTTCATCCTGAGTGACTTAAGTATTATAAATATAAGGCATGTCAATATCTTTATTATATGCATAGCTAACTAGTACTGTTCATCCTGTACTGTCAGTGCTTTGATATTCATGAGATCTTTGATCGAAGTTACTTTCCTTAGTCACCATAAAACGAATAATTCCATGAAGTGATTTGTGTGTGTGTGTGTGTGAGTGTGTGTGTGTGTGTGTGTGCGTGCGTGCGTGCGTGCGTGCTGTGTGTGTGTGTGTGCGTGCGTGCGTGTGTGCGCATGTAATGTACGATGTATGTATGTATAAGTGTAGTAGTGAGCACAATGCTCAGATCCACAATGATGCCACACTGGCATGACACCGGGCGACCAGTATTAGCATTAAGATTATTTATACCATTTATTTGCTGAACGTCAAACAAAGGAGTTACTGTACTACCATTTGTATGACATAATAGTGTGACCCAGCGTTGGACTGAACCGACGATCTCCCACATGCGAAGCAAAGGCTTTACCACTAGTTAGTTGTTACCACCCATTCCTTGTATGGTGTTATGACATGTTAAACCATAGTAAAAATTCAACCTTTGAAAACCAGATCCCTCCAACACATTAGGTAAACATGTTGAAATTAAACTGTCAAATAGTATCGTCATGGTTGTTCAATATACATTATAACGGTGTTGCATGTTTATCACTTTATCTTACTTACATATTTATCTATTCATTTGCTTGTGACACGAAACGATATTCAGGGGCGGATATACGATTTTAAATTAGAGGGGGTGGTGGGGACGGCGGCGGACACTTTTTTTAAAAACAAATTGACAACATTTTTTTCTCCCACATGCATTTCATAACTCGTCAGTTTGAGGGAGAGTGCAGGAAGGTGCGGGCGCAATTTGAATCCAACCTTGATATTTCTGATAATATTTTAAATATGAGTATATTTATTTTTAAGGCGCGGCAGCGGTTGGTCCTCGTGATGATATGTAATCCAGCATGAGTTCCTCGTGCTTTCAATATATATTTATTTCATCTGGAGGTAGTAAATATATTATAACTCAAAGTGCTGAAAGCACTGATGGACTAGGGGATTTGGAAATTGAACAATTCTGTTGAGTGTACATGAATCTCGCCAAATGGATTAGTACTGACCATTGAATAATATTAGTTAACAGAAACAACATTATAGCCAACAATTGTTATCAATAACGGTGCATTGTTTATCCTATTTTACTATTGGACTGTCTGTAAGTGTCAGTTTGGTTCTGTGTTGACAAAACTGGCGGAAAGCGTCTTCTTGAGTTCGAAGAGATCAGATTGTAATTATTAAATTCCGACGCATGCACCGGATAGAAATATGGGCCGTATGAGTTATCCTTTTGGGAAAAATACATCTAATTTTAATATTGTTTACATATTTTCTTTTTTGTGCTATGTATTCCATCATTTAATGATTCGAAGCAACTTATTTATTTCTTGTGTAAATATAATTTTCAGAATATCTGCAGATTAGATATTGCAAGATTTAAAATAATGAACGAAAACAATTTAGTTTTAATCGGGACTATTTTACTACAAAACTAATTCGTACTTAGGTCTCCTCAATCGATACGCGTTTGTAAACATTTCAAAACCAAAGCTCAGAAGCAGAAAATTACTAAAAAAAATTAACTCATAGAAATAAAATTGAAATTATTTAATATAGGTCTATATTTTATCTTTGCAGATCACGCAAAAGGATTTATTATAAATATCGTCATATCTTTCGAATAATCACATGACCTAACCGTTCGCCTAGTTCCGTTGACGTTGACAGAGTCAAATGAGGAACGAGTGTACTCTGGGTAGAGATTGATTATTCATTTCTGTGCAAAGTCGGATTCGAACAAAATCTTCTCCACTCGATTAATAGTGATCGCGGGTCATGCAATCAACGCGTGATCAGTTCAATCTATTGCGTCTGAAATGCCGCTTTTACAGCGTATATAGTAACACAATTTGTAAATTATGCAATTATAACATTTTGACGAAGACTTTCTTTACGATTGTCTCCATTTGGTGACGGATGTTCCATTTTCCTGCTGATATCTTAAATGTTTCCTTTTTGCTGAAAAATAACTACTTTTGCTCGGAAGCATTGGTCCTTTCGAAATTAATTTGTAAATGAGCTACTTTATCCCAGTTTGCAAAGCTGGATGTACGTGATGTACTGGATATACGGGGTCCAAACGGGGTTTATAATATTTCGAGATAAAATATATCATCTTGTTTCTTGTCTTAGTAGAAAAAAGTATAGGCCCAAACATCACATTCTTCAATTTTCTTTCCATTTCCAACAGCTTATTTACGATTTAGATGGCATTTGTCTGATCCGGAGAATTATTTCTTCTCTACACAAGGCCAGGGCCCCTATGAATATGCATACTACAGTGAGTGGGATGTGTTTACCTTTTTTATGCGAATGAACTCACAATCAAAATGACAGCTGACGCTCTGGGTTAAGGCAAGGGGAGATAAACTCGCCAATATTATTTTCTCTTTTTATTGAGGACCTAGAACTATATTTACAAAATGATATTAAAACTGGTTTAGAAATTGATGACATTGTACTTATATTACAATTATTTACGGACGATATGGTTATCATTGAGAAATCACCTGAAGAATTACAAAAAAATATTAATTTACTTTATGACTATTGTAACAAATGGGGATTAGAGGTGAATACTGTTAAAAAAAAGATTATGTTTTTTAGAAAAAGAGGTGGTTTATTAAACAATGAATCTTGGCATTATAATGGAGAGAATATAGAGGTAGTAAATGATTTCTACTATTTAGGTACAGTTTTTAATTATACTGGAAATTTTGCTCTGAACCAAGAACAACTTATTGAAAAATCTTTGAAAGCATTAAATGTTCTCTTAGTAAACTGTAGAAAAATAAGGTTGAAACCAAAAGTATTATGTCAAATATTTGATTCATTTGTGGGGTCTATTTTAAATTATTCTTCTGAAATTTGGGGATATACGAAATCAAAGCAAATCGAAAGAATACTTTCAAAAGTAAGAAATAGTTCTTGTACATTAGGAGTATATGGTGAATTAGGTAGATATTCTTTATTTATAACGCGTTATGTAAGAATATTTAAATACTGGTTTGAATTATTGAAAACAGATAACATAATACTAAATAGCATTTACACATCGACACTTAAAGATTGTGAAAAAGATGGTTATACAAATTGGGCATCGAATGTAAAAAATATGTAAAACGAATATGGTTTTAAACATGTCTGGAATGACCCAAATTCTATTAATGCTAAATACTTTATAAATACGTTTAGACAAAGAGTTGTCGATTGTTTTATACAACGATGGTTTGTAGATAAGGAATCAAGTGATGTACTTGAATTATATAATAATTGTAAATTGAGTTTTAATTATGAATCATACCTTGATATTTTACAATGTAATCTGAGACCTTATTTGACAAAATTCAGAATATCAGCACATTCGTTAAGATTACAGACCGGTAGATACTCTCGTAATAGAATACCTAGAAATGAAAGATATTGTCAATGCTGCCACAGTATTGATTTGGAAGATGAATAACATTTTATTTTGATTTGTCCTTGTAACACAAGAATCCGCACAATTTATATTAAAAAATATTATTATAATATACCTAGTATGTTTAAATTCTTAGAATTAATGCAGACACAGGATAAGAATAGTGTTATTAAGTTCGCTAAATATATTAGTACAGCTTTAGCTATAAGGAATACAATCTTGATTAATTAAAAAATGTTTAGCTCTTTTGTATTTTCATTCTCATATATCAGTTATTTAATATTAATATTGCTCATAGCAAAAGTACTTTTGTCTAAATCACTCGACTTATTATGCATGAACATTTTTGTATGTATATATAACGATGTACGTATTTACATATACAATATATGTTCTGTTCTGTTCTGTCTATTAGCGTAGTGATCCATTACGTCAGTGACGATCTGTTGCGGCTTCTAGCGTGCTCGAATTTTGTCGCCTGCTAAGGACTAGGGCTTGAAAAGCCCCTAGTCAAAAAACGTCCATGGGTATCCTGTGAAGATCGGGAATTCCAACACGAGGTTGGAATTTCCTTATCTGAACCGGATACCCAAAATTGATTCATTTTATTTTGCTTACCATTTATATTCTGCGTGTATTTTGCGCGTTGCCGTCACCAACTATTAACGTTTTGTTTAAATATTAAGTTTATAAATTCAGAATTAAATAATGGATCAATTGATAACACTCAGGATTAAAAGGTAAAAAAGAGAAATGAGTATTAACTTTATACCAGCGCGTGACGTTTATTTCTCCCGTGTGTAAGATCAGGCTTTCAAGCAATATACACAGCACGGATCACCTTATCCCGTATTCAAGTAAACAACCTATATCATGATCATTGACGAAAGCAATAATTCATTATATGATATCTCTACATGTATTTATTTTTCGGCAAACACAATGTCTGTAATCTCAAAAATGTAAGTCTGGAAACGCATTAATAAGAACTTATGTGTTATGTCATATACGACGATGAAAATATTGAAATTAAACAGCTAACAACTAGCTTACAGTAACTTTGAATCAGATCAGAAAGTTTAGTTAAGAAAAGGTATGTTAAAAGGAAATTTAGTAAATCGGAACAAAACATGCTCCTAAGAGCTTGGACATACGAAATGATAACAAGATCCACGATGTCAACGGCTCTGATTATACACATTTTCTGTATGGATTACTAGTTTAGTCATGTCTCTCCGTGCTTGCAGTCAGAACTGTTATTCATTCCGATCTTTGGAGATCGCTGAGCCCGATATTTTTATACAGATATCGGTGGTACTACTTTATTTTTGATTAGGTGGTTCCACTACTCCAGCCTTTAAAGGTCCTGGGTATTGTTTAATCACTCTGATGATAGGTTGTCTGCTTTTGACTGGTACTTGTTAAACGCAGGCTTCATAACCTCTGCGCCCTACTAAATTTCATTTTGATTATTTCGCCAATTCTGTTCTCTCGTTTAGGGCTAAGCATTTTGTTACAAAATTGGCCATACGCCGCTGGCCACGGAGTGGTACGAAAATACCAGATAAAAGGTTCCATGTTCACAGTCATATGCTTACCATGCATCTTTGGGATGGCTAAAATTTTCGTACTATTGAAATTTTAAATATTGAGTTCTGCTCATCCCGGTGCTAGAGGGCCTGAACGGTAGCTAGCATTTGTACTACTGTTCGTTAACAGTCTTAGTCAAAGCGAGACTGCAATAAAAACAATTATTTATCGTGTTGGGCGATTTTTCCTTTCATACTATTTTTGTATAAGGCAAGAATGTTACGCGTGGCATAACTGCGCCCGATTGTTCTTCATGACGTGTTAGATGTCGAATACCGTTACGTACAATTAACGAGAACGTATGCTTTTTCTTTGTCAGTCGCTGCCGAAAAAAGCAAGATTTATTAGGTTATGCCAACTACTTCGGAACTGCTAAGATAATAAGATGCTGAATTAAAAAAAAATCTACAAACATATCCCAATCACTGATCTGTCAATAAAATTGTTCTTCCTTAATATTATAGACTACAGAGTTAACTGTTTTGACATTTTTATTTTGCGACGCTATATGACTCGTTTATAGGTCTCATATTTGCCACCGTTAAACGACGATATACCGTCGCAAAAGTCAAAATGGCAATGATTAAACGTTTCTAACCCATTTCATTGTTTTTGACCGTTTTACTCACCAACGCATTGAAACAAAACGCAATGAGGTCACATTGTTGACGGTTAATCGTCACATGACTGGATTTGCGACGGGTTATGCAACTATTTAATAGGCGCACATGTTTGAACGACAACCAATCGGATTGCAGTGGTTTTGGCAAGTGCGTTAGAAAAAATATATTTACTCGTTGTAACACAGCATTCGGCAGATGACTTTTGCTTCATTGAAACCCCAGCCGCCATTATCGCATACTCCGCCCCAAACGTTGTTCCTGAGAACTTGCACAGCTCCGATGCCTGGGCTTGAGGACGGACCATACAGTCGTATGTTTGGATAAGGTGTTGACGCGCCTAAAACAAATATGAATACAAGTTTAGATTCCGATGATGTTGGGTACAATTGATATAGGTGCTTCCACCCCCGCCCCCACCCCCACCACTCTCTTTCCACTAATTTCTAAATGGTTTACCTTGTTCAAACCTGTTGACATTGTTTAGCCATTTGATGTCTAAATAAGATTCCGGATTTGTTTTGAGTCGAGTTTACCACTTGCCGAATATACTTGTAGTGTTACAGTACATATTTGGACCCGACTGCAAATTCTTAACTCATTTCGAAACAATATTTCGACAGAAAACACCCCGCCTCACCCCGCCCCACCCCGCTATGAAAATGAGGAGAGTAA
This sequence comes from Cyrtodaria siliqua, assembly GCA_037043455.1. Lineage (NCBI taxonomy): Eukaryota > Metazoa > Mollusca > Bivalvia > Adapedonta > Hiatellidae > Cyrtodaria > Cyrtodaria siliqua. Next base: position 94,175 of record JAWPHD010005395.1, on the reverse strand, counting down.
AACGTAGAGTTTATTTATGTCATAGAAATATGCAATAATAGAAAGTGTAGGAGATATTTACATGAAAGTCCCTGACTAATTCAGACAATTCCTCGATTCATTTTGCTTTGGTTATCGAGCATTTTAAAGACAGTTATATCTACATGTTTTCATGATTACATGTTTTCGGGTATTTCTATATCCAATTATCTGAAACTGAAATTCTGGGTGGCGCTTTGGTTATTAAAAATACCCAACAAATATCAAATTACCTATCAGGATTTTACAATTTCCATACCACGGTCTCACTTTGTGAGAATTTATTATTAGGAATTGCAGTCGATCTAGTCCATACCCCGATAATATGTCGGACTACTGCAAGAAACTCCTTGCTAGCCTTCTTTTTCGATGCTCGAGCGTATAAAACTCAGGTACACTTATATCAACCTGTTTTATGGGGTGATTTGTAAATGCGAGATGGATGAGGCTTTGGTTATTAAAATTAAATACTCATCAAATTTCTTACAACTTCCATAACCTGGTAATGCATTGCACAAATGCGGAAACTTTCTTTAGCCTTGTTCTACTATTTTCGAACGTGTTTAATACAGGTACACTTATATTATTATTTTTGGTGTTTTCGATATCCAAGAATATGAAACTGAAATGTTGAGTAACGTTTTGGTTATTGAATTTACACAACCAATATCACGTTTCTTGCCAGGAACTTACAATTTCCATACCCCGGTCTCACTTGTGAGGCGTTATTATTTGGTATTGCAGTCGTCATTGGGTTTGGGGTAGTAGGAGGGGTACAGACAATGCCGACGTCCTGCGAATGGTCACAGTCAGTATTGCCCCATGGTGTGCTGTGCTGGCAGTGTTCAAGACGCTGCTCTGTTCCCGCACAAGCAACATCGTCCAACCATATAGGTCCAGTCCCCGTGCCAAGGTACGTGATATTTTTGGGTCTGAAATGCAAAATGTATGAGAATGTAAAACAGCATTCTTGATAATTTCATGTCAAGAATATGTATTGTAAGTACATAAATACAGAAATACAATTATAGTTCATTGATAGTCAGTATTTTCCTTATATTATTTCATTCGTCTGTTATATCCCAGTTCGGTCACATTTGCTTCCCTTTAATGGGAAATACAGAGTTGTCATATATTCAACTTCCTGTGAGCAAATTACTTTTCTTATCTCAGGTATATAAGTTGAGGTCAGATTAGAGTTATTTCTTTGTTTAGCATTGCTATATTGATATTATTTAGGTTCTAACTAAAGCAGTACAATGCACTTGACTTCAGTGAAGAAAAATATCAGTTGATAATTTAGCTGTACTAAATACAAAACATTTCTGGTAATTCTTTATTGTTTTGGAACAAAAATAAAACCATAACACAATTAATGAAAAACCTGCTTTATATGTTTACTTCATACAAGTCATATTTAGCGTGCCTCGTCATCTGATATTTAAATAAACAACACAAATGTCTCATGCAATGCATGTCTAACAGTGATGTACCGTAAGGGTTCATGCTATTGAGTATGCAAATTATTACTCTTGGACATGCAGAATTGTAATACCCAACCTATGAGCAAATTGTGCTAAACGCTGGAGTGATTTTGAAGGGACTGTTAAGTAATTACCAAACTGGGCTATATACGTAAGAAGTGGATAATAAGGATGTACATGCATAAACAAGTTTAGTAATTATTTAATAACTGTAATAGTTTAAAAAGTCAGTTTCATGTACAACCTGCTTACAATTAGATATAAAAATAGAACAAGAAAAGTAGCATTCAAGGACGACATTCAACCACAAACACAGAAACAAACAGCAACTATAAAGATGAATAAAAGGCAAGATATGACATCACAAACACAAAGGGCTACTGCCTTGGAACGGTCAGCGGCAAAAAAAACAACCGCTGTGGGTTTAAAACCCAGGTTCTGAGGTGCCCCAAACCTCACTCTTACCCTATTGTCATCCCAATATATGGGACAGTGTAAAATTATCTCTAACAAACAAGGCAGCATTAATAGGAAATACAACTTCTGAACATATTCATTTGCTGTGAAATTTCTGGACAGAAATGTAAAGTAAATCATAAAAAAGGTGAATAAACTAGAATCAAGTACTAGGTGGTGTCAAGTCATAAGTCTCAAACAAAGATATTTGGTAGGATGTGTTGAAATATTCCACTTACGGAAGATGTTTAAGTTGCCTGCAGACGACCTGAGCATCGTTCATGTCAAAGTGGTCATTGCAGACAGTTCCCCAGGTATTGTTGTGGATAATCTCCAAAATACCTTGGGTAGGGCTGGCTTGTGGTCCGGTCAGACGAATATCTCCCTCAGTATAAAACACTGCGCATCATAAAATCATTTATATACAATGCTGTTTATGGCACATATAATAAGTAACATCTTTATTACAATCAGCGGAAAATTAATTAGTAATACTTTCACTCAAAACATCCTAATATAGTGTAGTTTGCTAAGCAAATGTTAAAGAACAAACCCTAATACGTTTATAGCGAGCTCAGATTACGTCTCGCGCGCAGGCGAGGTCTACGGTAACGCGAGTAGCAAATACTACGGGGGAAAAAACCGTGGTAAAAAAAATCAAAATACAGTTAACCCCCTTGTGAAGGGGAGGTCATGGCTATATTCGTTCCAAACGCAGTTAACTCCCATCTCTGTTTGGTATCCGGTCCACCTCTATTCGCGCTGGATCTAGTGCATCCAGTTGGCCGGTTACCAGACTTCATTGTTAAAATGTGACGTCATTAGGTAAACAACCTTCTGGCAATTAATAAAATATTAATAATGGTGATTATTACCAGCTGAGAGTCAAGGTAACGGTATTTCTACCTATTAAAAGCTTTAAAAGCTACTGCAGTATCGATAATCTAAAATACAATGTTTAAATGAAAACGCATCGCACTTTAGTGATATAGATAGATGTTACGGTAAAGTCGGTGGGTGGGGGAATTTTAACCACTGCAGTCTGCTGTAATGAAATGTGCGCGTTTTTGTTTAGAACACATAAGTTAAACGGTGCTTAAAGATTCAATTCTTTTTATTAAGTTCTGAAAAGTGGTTTGGCTTAGGAACAAGGATGGGGTGGGGGCCCAATAAACTGAGAGGGGGAGAGGCTGGAAAGGGAGTGATCAGAGTATGTTAAAAGGGACCTGGGCGGCAGAGTATGTTTTTGCTCCCACTCCACTCCCTGCCTCCCAACCACCCAATATTTTGCCAAAAGTATGTTCGGATCCCCACTCCCACCCCCACCCCCCCCCCCCCCCGAAAAAAAACACAACAGTGTCCCGGTGTTTTTTTCTAGTGGTAAAAAAATCATTTTAATTAAGAAATAATAAATACGTACCTGTATTTTATCGGTGAATAAAATACAGGTAGAAGTTCTGATGGATGCGTAGTTATTAAATCATGAGTGCGTTAGCACGAGTGATTTAATTACATGCATCGGAACGATTCTATTCGATTCTAACACAACAATAACCCCATTGTTTACGCTATTGTGGGGGCACTGTATATTATCTCGGAGGTCAAGGTAATCAGGCTATGTTTACAGGCTGTTCCATTGGGCGCCCCCGTATGCAAAGTTCTGCGAGGTACAATAGGATTAAATAAACTAGTATCACGTGACAAACAATTAAGTCATGTCAAACGTTCTCAGCTTGTTCAAGAAGCTTATTAATGTTATATGTACTGATGCATATGATGTGTTTATATCGGGTGTGTGTAAGGTTTGGAAGCATGGAAAGTTTGTTGTAATTAACATTTCATTAAAATTACTGTTGAGTTTGTCTTCGTGTCTGACCAAGTGATATCATGTAACGTGGCGCTTCCAACGGATGAAATATACGCGGGGAATTAATATAATAGCTGTATTTTATCGGCGAATGACATACAGTAGTCTCTCTTCTTTGTGTATATGAAAGACTGCACAGGTCGTTTTAGAATTAATGTTAAAAATAAAAATAAACATGATAATCCAGCCAGGAGACAACATTCATAAAATACACTTGTACTCTAGTGAAAATGAGCATATACACAAATGTCATAAATAAACACAACTAAACGCATATCAGCTGTATTATTGTATTGTTTAAAAAAAAATATATAATGCCATAAGAAACAAGACAGGAAAGAATACATACTTTAATAGATATTTTCTAAGTTCTATTGACTAACCGAGGATTATAACTGATGATTGATCGGTTAAATACAATCAATGGTAACCAATTATCCATTGTAAGTTTCAACCGATTGCCCATCACTAGTAACTGGCAGATGAATGATATAATTTGGATCTTGATACCTCGTTTTTGCAGCTTATTAGCACAATTTTGAAAAAATTATATACGCGTCTAATTTCTAATACTTTTCAGTTTATGGAGCTAATTGCTTAATCTGGTGTGCCTGATTAGAAAATGACTATTCTGTGGTCTAAACTGAATACACTGATGATATTTTATCTTTCTTGCATTATTTATGATTTTATCATTACCAACCTCCCAAGGCACATTAACATTAATATTGATACTATAACAACAGGTAAATAATATATACTTAAGAATTGATTCACTAATTTTCGGTATTCCTGGGGTTTTAACGACGGTAGTGGTTGGCAAATTTACCATAAACGCAAACTGAATGGAAAATTTACCATGAATCTATTTATAGTAAAGTTGCCATTCACTACCACCGTTCAAACCGCAATATTGACACATTTACGTGCTGCATTTAAATTCCCAGTGAAATAACACCTTTACGTTTTGGGCAGAGCTAAAGCAAACAAAGTATAGTTTATTGATTTGATTAACATGAGAACTGTCACCAAAGTACATAAAAGGATTAAATTCAATATTTCGATATTTTTACGGGTTATGAAAAACATAAGCTGGTTTAAATTTAGCGAGAAGTGTCTCGGACTTCACATTATTTAAACTAGCCTAATATTGTGCATAGCCTGTCGAAAGATCTAAAGATTGAATTAAATCCTTAAAAAATCAATTCTTCAATGGATTCATCTAGGTTTTCATTTGTCTGATTCCAATACATGCTTGTTAACATCACTCTGCCAGGAAATATTTACCTTTTTGCAGTGTTAAGCAGTAGCTTCTTGAACAAATATTGTTTAATGGCGTATTAACAAATTATCTAAGGTTATTTAGAGCCGACCAGATAGAGGAGAAGGATATATAGGAATCATATAACCTTCAATACACAGGACTGCCCTCTTTATGTCCGGCGCATCCTTGGCCGGGATACTCAAGAGGCTGCTTGTAAAATGTTCTCGTCTCTCACAGCTATAGGTTTGAATCCCACTTTAAGCTTGACTTGTCAAGTGAAAAAGTGTCGATAATCACGGACGGCTGGAGGTATATACAGTACTGGTTTTACCCGAGAAAAAAATGGGTCTGCTTCTACTACAAAAAAATAGACCGTCATATATAGACTTACACGTAACGCAGCATTCAAACAGTTCATGTCCACATCAAAAAGACAAAGCTAAGAAATTAAACACTTTCCCATGGGCACATTGAAACACTCAGTGGTGCAAGTAGGATCTCTAGATTCAAAGTCTACCATGTTGCGTCACAACCGTTTCAGAAATTAAGACGTTTTAGACAAATGCTATCCATAGCGTTTGCTGAATTGGTTATAAAACTGTGATTTGAAAATATGTTTTTTTTTGTTGTTTTTAATATCTTTTGTATTTTTCAGTGGCATTTCTGCCTTAAGCTGCACCCTTAGATGTCCTTAATGTTCCAAAATGTGCAAGAAAATATAGTACGCGTCAGTCTTCCATTGTTTGTGGTTGTTTATGACTGCGTTCTGCTTTATGTAGAACTCAGCATTAATAACCTGCAACTGGTGGCTTGAACTTGCAACCGAACTAAACAGGACGTAAATATATGTATTTTACATCGATTGCGAAACAAGTTATTGCAACTTAGATTAATCACTCTTGATGGCTTACTGGGTAGAACCAGTACTAAGCAATGTGGATTAATTATATTTCTCAAGGATAAATAACGTGGTCGCGGCGAGGATAGAACCCACGATGTCTCGATCTGGAGTTCGGCGCTGTACCACTGGACCACGCACTCCACCAAAAAGGACTGGATGTACATGTTCCATTAAAGAGCCGCAGTTATCTGTGGTTGATGGATACAATTGTGGAAATATACGATGTACCAAACAATCAATTGTGGCTGACGATCAGTTATTTAGTAATTGATATTAAGTTATGACATTCAAGAAGAAGAGATCATTGCAAAACATCGCTGAAAACAAATACAAAACATACAAGCTACTTAGTCAAGAATCATTCGGATTTCCACCATCTCAGAATAGTACAAAATAAACTCCTTTTTTATATACAAAGTAAGTTATATTTTTTCGCGTACAAGGCAGAGACGGGGAAGCGAACCCGAGCTGCATTCATCTAGTGACATTGGTGAGCAGTGAGTGAGTTCAAGTACGTTACCCAGACATGATTTGATATTTTGTAGCGCATCCGTGGTTGGAAGGGTAAAGACGCTGCATTGGAAACCTTCTCAACATTGCGGGTTCGAATCCCACTGGAAGCTCGACTTGCAAGTGTCGATTCGTAAGGACGACGGGAAGTATACAGTACGTGTCTTACATATTCTACCCAGGAAAAAGTGAGTTTGCTGCTTCCACCACTAAAACATATTGACCGTCATACATAGCCTAAAATGTGCTGGAAAATGACGTTATGGCCAGTAATGAGCTTGGTTATGTTGCATGTTAATGAAAGAGGCATAACTGTGCCAAAATGAAACTCAGAATTATTGGACATGTGTAATAACATTCCTTGGGTTAAGATGAAAATGAGTGTTAAATTTCATGAATAAAGGTCAAATACTTTTCAAGTTACAAGTGTATGTCACAGGTTAAAGTGTAACGGACGGACGATGATGGACAAAGTGATTCCTAAGTGCCTGCCATGCTACGCAGGCAACTAAACAATATTTCTTAGCAGCACAACTGATATGCATGCTGTCATATTTAATAATGTTTTGTGTCTATAATATAATGCATGTGCACCTAACAGATGTACTAGGTTACCTCAGTAGTCGGATATGCGTCATTGTTTTAATATGGAACCCAATATGGCAGGAATAGCCAAGATATGGCAGGAATAGCCAAAATAAATATAATTGTTTTGCTGTAATGTGTTTTACATATACCTGGTTATAAACAGTGCGTTTCCATTGTTCATAATAATTGTTATGATTGTAGTTGCTAATAAGTTCAATAGTCACGGATGGCGGGAGGTGTACAGTACAGGTTCTACCTAGGAAAAGTGAGTGGTCTGCCTCCATCACAAGAAACCGACCGTCATATATAACTTGCATGCTTTCAAAATGACGTAAAACACCATACAAATAAACAAACTGAATTCATCAAAGCATTTATTTGATATATGGCTTCATGATGGTGGGACAAATTTCTGTTCAGTGATATGGCACATTTTTCATAGTTTAAAGATACGCGATTTTATATTGATAGCTTATCAATGCCACTTGAAATTTTACACTAAGGAATTAATGCAAAGTACGAGGTTGCCGAACACACACATTATTCGAACAGTAATTTTATTGGAGAAGAAGTATCACATGAAGATGAAGCGGGGTACACTACGTGGCGCGAGTATTAACTTTCATACCCCATTCAATCCCTTGTCCAAGAAGCGAAAACGGGGGTTGGGTGGGGTATGAAATAAAACCTTAACTTAGGCTTAAAAACTTCAATATATTATACAATTAAAGCATTTAGTAGGTAATTTTAAACAGGTTATCGATGTTTTACAGTAATTTTTTTTTTTAAACATGTTTATTGTCGAAAAATCCTTTATCAAATCTTGCTAGGCTAAGCTTTCCAGTCGCTAATTGGAATTAAAGCTGGACTAAGTAATGGGATAGAGGGCATCTCGTCAGTTCTGTTGATCAGTTAAAATATACGTGATCTATGCTGTCCAGATCAAGTTGCTATATTCTTGTAATGGATGTGTTTAGCGCATGCATAGCTATTAACGATATCGAGTATTAGTTTAATAATCCAAATACAACAAGTAGACTTCTGACTTCAAATCTAAATATTACGAATTATACGATATATAGAAGATGAGGTCATCTGTAGACGTTAGCAACTGTTCTCTGCGCTTGTCCAAACTTAGTGTGATACTGGTTTAATAGAAAGTCAGTTAAAATGCTGTAATTATGGTATAAGATGCGAAATAACTAAACTATACGTATTCGTTTTCTTTTGTTAAAGTCTCAATATGCATTATTTTCAACCTAAACGTAGATGATGCAGACTTTCTGTCCAGTATAAGTATAAAATATTATCATCGAATTTGCATTCAACCACTCGATGTCCCCAGATGTTAACTTAAACAACTTATTGAATAATGAAAGGTTAAAAGGTATGTGACTTTTTTAATATTTGTTTACAAACAGAATACCTGTGCTTTAAATAAACCAGTTTCTGTTACTCCTCTTGGATCACCTGTTTTGACGAAATATCATAAAGTCTCCTTCAGAAATCGTTTAGTTCAAAACATACTCTGCTTCCCTGGCCAATCCATCCATTGAAACACGTAATGATCTTTATTTGTTTGAAAGCAAATAAAAGCACATTTGTTTGCTAAAAACTGGAATAAACTCCAATTAATGTGGTTATGAAAGTGAGTTTAAATTTCCTTATCGCAAATATGTTATTTTGAGAGCAATTAAAATCAAAACCGATCCCTTCGTATTAAATTTCTGTTACATAAAACAGTGTGGGCAAATACATTGTCAAGTGTAATTATTTTCAAGTGTAATTATTTTTGAATGAAAATCGTAATTGGAATCGCAACTGCCCTACGTTAAAAATATTTACAAATATAAGACTTACCTTGAGCATTCAATTTCGTGAACAATAAGCAAACCACAACCATGCTTTTTGCCTCCATTGTATTTGTGTTAAAAGATGAATTGTAAGCTAAGATATTATTTACTTGCTTTAGCTGGACAACCGTGCGCACGTTAAAGTTGTCAGATTTAAAATGTTAATGCTGGCGTTCTTGACTAGTTAACCATCCCCGTCAATTCAGAGAAAACTTGTAAATTTCTTATCTACTAATATTTGATCGGCCTTGATCAGAAAAACTGTCTGACCTTGTTCAGAAAAACTGTTTGATCTGTATTACAGAAATCAACAAGACACTCAAACGTGCATCAGGCGCTCACCTAGATTACAGTGTCTTCAGACAAAACATGAGTTTAAAAAGTAAAACAGATTAAAGGAAAATAAATAATTGTTTTAAACCTGTGATATTATTTATACAATTTGAGTATTTCTCTTTAATATAACTACCAAAGTATTTAGTCTTGATATTTTAGGTCTTATATCATGGACCCCCGCTGTAAATAACTTGTTAAACTTTATGGATCATGCAGTGAATATTTAGCGATTACGTAATTTTTTACTTAATGTTTGTTAATTGAAAATTTTATTCATCGAACTTGATAACTTTTATATGCTTCCAACACTTTTTTTAAACATCTCAATCATATGCATAACTCAGCTAGCTGAGAGTAAATTATATTTAATTGACATGCGTTATCAGATACGCCAATAACTTAGATAAACATATGTTATATTCTGTGATAGATCTATTAAAAACATGTTGTTTTTTTGTAATAATGATCTTACGATCACATATGTTATGCTTGCATTGCATTGTAAATGACATATATTATCAGCACATCTGAAACTTCCAAAGTCTCCGAAGTATTCCAACGCCAACGGTCGCAAACCCGTACTTCCACCGTAGTAACATCAAAATCAAATAAGGTCATTCAATTGAACTGCCGAGGTTTAAACCCTAAGTATGATGAAATCAGCTGACTGTTAAATAAGCACAAGCCTGTTGCATTTTGTCTTCAAGAAACTTTCTTGAAGACTAGTGCTAAGATATCTTTTAAAAACTATTCATTATATAACTATATTTGTGATACAAATGATATAGCTGCTGGGGGAGTTTCGATTCTTGTGAATTATAAGGAGGATATTGTTATAACTTTGTTAATCGAAACATTCCTTACAGAACTGTTTTGTTGAAAACTGATTTGCAAGCTGTTGCGGTCAGTGTTACGATGCACAGAGTTATAACAGTATGCTCCTTATATCTACAACCTAGTTCTTAACTAGGCTTTAAAAATCTAAATCATCTAGTTGCACAATTACCATCACATGTTATACTCTTGGGTGATTTTAATGCACATAACTACATTTGGGGTTGTAAAGATATAAACGATAAAGGCAAGAAAGTTGAGGATTTCTTAGCCAAACACATTGTGTGTCTTTTTAATAATAACAAATCACATACGTATTTACATCCAGCTTCAGGCTCTCATTCTTCCATTGATTTAACAATATGCAATCCAACTCTCTTGATGACTACTTCCCCATATTTCTTGAAAATATCGGCCCACCGCTTCTCGAAAAGAAGCAACGATGGAAACTTCGCAAAGCTGATTGGGATACGTTTCAATCTCTTCACGAGAAACAATTAAGGACTTCTTTTTTCGTGGATGTGGAAGACGCACCTGCTCGTTTTACCAAAACTCTTCATGATATAGCTGATCAAACTATTCTAAAAACCTCGGCAAATCCAAAACGCCCACATAAACCATGGCACGATGATGACTACAAAAAGGCAGTCAGTGATCGTAAAAATGCATTAAATAATTTTAACTTGCGGCCAACTCAAAATGATTTAGATAATTTTAGGGTTCTATCGTTCTATTAAGGATAGCAAGAGGAAATCCTGGATCGTATGTCTCTAAGCTGAACTCTCGTTCATCTCTTAAGTAGACATGGGACATGGTCCGGAAAATTAACGGTATTCTAGTTGGGTAAATCATCTTAAAGCTTATAATGGATATATTACATCTGCCAAAGATTTTCTAAAAACCTTTCCTCTGAAAATTGTCAACCAAATTTTCTAGAAAATTAAGAAACTAAAAGAACAGAAGAATTTGAACTTCAAGTCGAAAGATTTGGAGAAATTCAATACACTGTTCACTCTTAAAGAACTTCGAGAATCCCTTAAAAAGGCTCATGATACATTAGCTGGTCCTGATGATATCCATTATCAATTATTAAAACATTTACATGAAATCACTCTACCCTTCTTGATATATTTAATAAGGTGTGGGTGACGGGAAATTCCTTCGATTCTTGGCGGGAAGCAATCGTTATTCCAGTCCCCAAACCTGGAAAGGATTATAAGAACCAATAAATTATCGCCCTATTGCTTTAACGAGTTGCATAGTATGTAAAATCATGGAACGATAGAATCCAACAAACTGATAACAAAGTATCAACGTGGATTCCGGCGCAAACGAGGCACAATAGAAAGTCTCGATTTAATCTTCGATTTGAATCATTTATTAGGGAAGCTTTCGTAAAGAAAGAACATCAAGTCGCTGTACTTTTTCACTTGGAGAAAGCTTATGATATTGCATGTGCAGTATTATGAATGATCTTCATGACCTTGGTCTTACAGGCCGATTACCAAGGTTTACAGTGAATTTATTGGATGATAATGGGTTCAACCCTCTCTGACATTCATGAACAGGAGATGGGGAGATAACTCTTATAACAGGAAACAGCTACCCTGTTGGCACTTCTATCATGTATTTCCTTCTTTCACTACAATATACTACATAACAAGGTACCAGTAAGAATTTGCCATCTGAGATGGTAGCGAAAAATTGTCTGGCTTATGGTCTGAAGTGCGTAACACTGGGTTGAATTCGATAACTTTGTATTTATACACAGCTGGTGGCGGGAGTTTTAGGTATTACTTGCTATAAACACGTGAAGTTGATTCTGGCGCTGTATTTTATGTTGATCTATAAACAATGTGTACATATATCTGTTGGAGATACAAATGCAACAGATAATCACATAACACAACACAAATACAATCTAAAGAATAACACGTGACAACTTTTGCTTGATACAGTAAACGCTTCTTCTTAAAACAATGTTTGTTTTAGAAACAATGCACATAACAACCGGTATATTCAGGTGGTCTCCAACTAAGTTTTAACCGTGCACAGTAAGGTATTTTATTGCGGTTATGAAAACTTGGTACGTGTTATAGATAAACGTAGTAGTCATTTTAACTGCAAATTCACATGCGTTTCCACCAGTGTTATTAACAAATATATACTCTAAAATATGTTGTTATTTTTTATTTTTGAACTGATATCTATCTTGGAATGTTGGCTTAAAAGTGTTCTGCTGTTTTAGGCTCAAATTGGTCCGATTGATGCCCCACACAACTGTAAAATTTATCAGTGTAACTCAACAACAATATGTGAAATTATAGGCCACATCACTTTTTCCAGATCAAGTTTTACTTATTTATGATATTAAAGAATTTTACCATGTTTTCAAGATATGAGTATACTTATATGTCGTTGTACGATTCGTTTGGAAAAAAACGACCCATTTTAGAGAAGAAGAGAGATACAAATATCAGACAGGGAAAGCAGCATTCAAGGACGACAGTCAACCACAAAACACAAAAACAAACACGCAAACAGACAAACGAGAAGGCAAAAGTAATAAAAAATGCAAAGGACATCACTAACACAAAAGGTTTGACAATAGGGCTACTGCCTTGGAACGGTCAGTGGCAACAAAGGCCACTGGGGGTTTAAACCGGTTCTAGGGTGCACCAAACCTCACACTTACCCTACTGTCATCCCATTAAAACAGGACAGTGTAAATAAAGAAATCCCCGCCATGATCTAATCTCTAACCAACAAGGCAGCATCAATAGGCAATATAAGTAAAACACAAATATGCTCGTGTAAATATAATACAAAAAAACAATAGCCTAAAAAGCCACAATGAAGGTACTCAATGAGAGAATAAACCATTAAGGGCACGACAGGAAAGATCATAGACAAACATCAAACGCCACCGTCTCAATGGGCTTTAGGTATGCGTCATCATAGGGTCCACAGCCTGTCCGGTCATCGTACAATTAAAGAGGAAAGCATAGTGGCGAACTGTAAAAGGGTCCACCACCAAGCATGCAGTACGTTGCAAAATGATAGGGTCATAACCTCTTTTGATAAACTTTTTAACAAGTTGAACAAAGATAGTAAAAAAGTGATCATCACCATAGAAGTCAGGTTCTGATAGTCCTTGTAGCAGAAGAGTCCTTAAATTACTCAGGGTTACGATAATACAATTTTGCAAAGGTTTTACCCTGATTGAGTACCTTTTTAGTTATAGAAAGATTAAGAATATTGAAGTCCTCAACTCGAGTACAAGCTCTTGAAAAAGGAATAAGATGAGACACATTTGCCCAATAAGAAGTTGCTCGGGGAACATCCCCATCCAAGTGGGGGTAATTAACAATGTCAAAATTAAAATCATCTCTCTTGTCTTAGATTTTGCTAATTATTTCACCGTTGGTAATCTTCATACCAAGTCCACATAGTATAATTGTCTTAACTGCCGTTAGTAAAAAACGCTTTGATATTATTACAGTCCAAAAGTGTAGTATTTTCTCTAGCGAATGTTTTTTGAATAAGAGAAATTAGCTTGTCTTTAATAAGATGATGTGGTAAAGTTGTATATAGTGTAGAGAAGTCATAAGTACTAAGTGTTGAAACTAGACCTTTATTGAAAATTTTATCAAGAACGTCTCTTGAATGATTTATTGACCAAGATAATTTAATCCCAGAGTTTTCATAAGTTTTATCACAATATAGTTTAATGTGATCTTTAACGGCAGTGGTGCTGCCGAGTTCCAGAGATAAAACATTGACGTAATGTAGGCGGTAAACAATAATTACATTATTAGCTGCTTTATCTGCAGGAACTAAAACAAATTTATTATGAAATTCCTGAATTCCCGATTTTAAATTACGAAAGGAAAACCTAGGTCTCGGATGTAGTAAAGAGGGGTTAGCATTATAAAGGTTAATACGTGTATCTATAATTTTCAGAGTTGACTTTTCCCAAGTAGAAAGCGAGTTTGGGTCCGCATGTTCTCTACGACACCATTTTATACTAAACTCTTCAAAAGAGTGGGCGATCTGGGAACGACAGGCATTAAAATCAATAGTTGAAGGTAATCTTTATTTAGAACCTTTCGAAAACAAATGCCGAATACGTTTATCAACAATATCAAAATTACCAGTGATGACATGACCTGCTGGAGCATAGCAAACTTTTGATGTGTTGCATTCACATTCCTTAGGAAAATAATATTTCTAATAGGCTTTTTATACTTATAACAAATGACAGGACTTTCGGAATTTCTGAAATATTTTGGCATAGAATCAACTACATGAGTATCCCGAAAAATACTAGGCATGTCAATGAAATCAATACCTTTATTAATATATAGTAGTTTTAGAAAATGCCTGACGTTATCAGATTCCTTGTCAATATGGGGTCGGAGAAGATGTTGTGTGTAGCTTTGAACTATGGAAGCAGTGTTATACAAGGGATCTGTACGAATGAAAATCGTGTCGGCTTCCTCGTCGATCAACTGTAGTGAAGAAATGGACAAAGAGGTAAGCCGTGAAAGCATAGAGTGCTTTCCAGACTGTTTGAAAATAGTATGTAAATCAGCGACAGAAATAATTACACGCGATGTACGTTTGATGTTTCCATTACTCCTAACACCATGAGACCTAGATTTACGCTTTCGAATAGAAAATATGGAAGTTGTTCTAGCCCGGTGCAGGATAGGGCATACACGTTATACTCATTCATATTTATTACAAGATGATCCATTAGCAGAATGTATACCCTGCTTTGCACCGTTAACGGTCAAACACATCTTGCTGGAATGTGTAGACTTGGATCCTATGCGTCAAAGGTACTACAATGTTAATACTATGAAAGAGTTATTTGATACTTTACATTTTAGTCTTGTTTTAGATTTCCTGAATTATATAAATCATTATAATATGTTCTTATATATATTTACTTGTTTATATACCCGTTGATGGGCATTTGTTGATTTACATATATAGTTTATTTTACTGCCATATCATCCCTTATTTGTAAATAGTTTTATCTTCATATATTTACATTAATGTTTAATCCTACTTCATTTCTTCATCTGTCATCAGTTTTGCGCACAATTGGACCTATTTATGTGTCGACGTGCTGTAAAACACCATTCATTCATTACATTTTCCAGATGGTTATATATAATCTATAGATTGCGAGCATTTGACCTCCGGATACCACATCATTGCAGTTGATAATATAGTAAGGTGGAATTGTTAACGAGATTAGGTCTGCACTAATACCTGTTTGCAGTTTATGTGCACTAATACTTTTTGCAGTCTATGTGCACTGATACTTTATGCAGTCTATGTGCACTAATACCAGTTTGCAGTTTGTGTGCACTGATACTTTACTTGTTAGTGAACCACTAATCGTTCAAACCCTCTTGTTTATGTTTGTTATTTCCAAGGTTCCCCTTTTCAGTATTGATTTATTGCCACCTATGCACACGCAACTCTATGTGGGTGTGCTGTAAATTATATTCAATATAAATGAATACTTAATTCATGGAAATGAGGTTCAATACCTGGATGTATTTTTCCGAGAAGCAGAGTCATATTTCACAAGAATATTAGGAAAGTACGAGACCTGCATTATGGCAACTGATTTATAGATGTTTTCTGACATGTGAATATCGCCAGAACGGATGGCACACATTTATTATACTTGCCATTGCGTTTGGACGCTGTGGTTTCTATAGGACCCTATATCTCATATTTGTAGTTATTTGACTACACAATAGCGTTTGTTTAATGCTGTCTGGCGCCTGTAAAAAGTCGTCCCGACTAAAAATCAGTATTTTTTGGTTCTTTGGGAACTTCAAGCCCAATATGTGTGATTTTAAGCAGAATACAGCTAAAACGGGTGCTAGGGGGCGCGGGAGATGCTGTGCCTTATATTACTCCTCATTTATGAAAGACTCAATAAAACCCAGTCTGCTACGTTTCTCTCGTGTTGTGTTTCCAAAGGATCTCATTTTCAGTATTTATTTTAAAATAACTGACAACTCAATTCTAAATTATGCAATTTGAAATTCTAGAAACGATCTGCTGATAAATGGCAAATATGTACAGTGAAATATTCAATCTGCATATAAAACTTGTATAATGCACTGAGATTAAACACAATGTCTAATCCTAAAAAGGAACCATACTCCGCCAACGAAAACGTTTCAGTACATTTAAGAATTTAGTAAAATAGGAATATCGATAGTTTTGTTCAACTAACATATGACTTAAATGTGTTCATGATGCACAATTTACTGCTGTCACTGCATAATGTAAAATAACTCCAGAGTCTATAAAATTTACATTTTTTTAATGATCTATTGACTAATAAGCAGTTCATATTAATCGATCTGTAAGCGAAAATGTCGTATAACAAGAATGTGGTGTGATTATCCTAAGGATTGAATCCCATATTTTGATATTTCATTTGGGTATGAAAAACATTTGCGGTATTGACACTTTTAGCTTATACATCACAAAACAGTTTACCCAGTATATAAAGTGCGGCAAAAATAGTACATACGTCATATGCACGTATATTTATCGCTTTAACAGATAGTGAGATTTGTTTTTATATAAACCATTTTGAACCACCGCCATTGAACTGTTATGGGACTTCCGAATCCAAGTCAGAAATATCATAGCAACCGATCACGAATGATTAAAAATAGTATTAATTTGTTTGGTTAATTTGTTAATTAATCTCGCCAAAATAAGTATAATTTTTTTATATATCCAAGCAAAAACTAAACAAACTTTACACTAATTACTCTACTACCACTATTGAAAATTTACTCAGAAGAAACAAAATGTTCATGGCGGCAAAACAATGTTTTTTACCATTTCCCGAGGTTGAACTCTTAGCCTCACTAACCTAACGCGCAAACGAAATGATTGGCATAAGCACTACCACCGGATATAAGATTGAATGCTACACAATGATGTACATAATATAACGGAAAAATTACGGGAGCGAAAACAGGTCTATTTTGATAATAATACGAATTCCGTGATGTAAATATTGCGGTCCCAACAGTACGAGTATTTACCAAAAAAAAGATTTCAAATGCAAAAAAAAAACAGAGCTTTTTTGGGTATATGTTCATATTTTCATGTATGAATTTTACTGTTATTTGCTTTTATGCTCATTATATGCTTTACTTACTGACAATTTGCTTTTAAACTTCTTGAAGGCCGAAGCTCTTACCGAGAGATTTAAGCTATCTAAATGTTCTTCATAACCCTTTGAAATATCAAAATATCGATTTCGATCCTTATACGTCTCACTACACAGTTGTTTTTACATTGCTCAGAATATGAAGCAGGACCTCTTTGGACCACTGCACAACTTCCTGAAGTTTCTTATAAATGATTTCTTTGTGAAACGTAATGTCTGTTGCACGAAAATCCAACAAAAAACACGGGATAGACCGATTTTTTTTTTAAATGTCCGTAGTTCGTTAAGACCCTGTTGAATTGGTCCTTTTCACTTTGATTTTCAAATGGATCTTTACCCAGTATTATATTCTCAGATATGGGCTCAAACACACTCAGGTATGTCCAAACCTGTATGAAATCACGAACTTGTCCCATTCCTGTCACCTGGAAAGAAAGAAAAAGAAAATATTTGCACATTTTAAGAAATAAACAAGAACCGAATAACACAGTTATTTTATTTAAGCGCAAAAAAATTCCTACCGTTGTTGAAAAGGGAGATAACTGTTTAGTGAGACCTATAATTACACTTTATTTGACAATAGTAAGTGTGTTTTTTTATTGGTCAGTTTCAATTATGCGATTTTATTGATCCATTTTAGTTAACAAAATAATCTTAATTACACATAAGAGTACAGCTGATTGCAGACGATATAATTACTAGTTTATGGTTTATGGTTTATTGGCTAAAATCACGTCCACTTTCTTTTCGTTTTTTTTTTTAAATCTCAGATTAAAGCGAAATAAGAAATAACAAAAGTTCATTGAAAGCCCATGCAGTAAAATGGTAATTAATTGTATAATACACATTTTATATTTCATGCATTCATATTTACTGATATATAAACGTGTGGTACAAATTTAATCAGAACTGGTGTACATATTGATTATGGTCTGGCGTACACTGCACACTGCACTCATACAGTATGTAATGTGAATGCCTCGACAAAAACATGTTGAAAACGGCAAATATTCCCAGTGAAATGTTTATAGATTAAATTAATGCACCGACACTCAATTTTATAGCGAAAAAAAACAGAACCATATACCCCCGCAAATGGCCACTTTGATATACAGTTAAGTATTTAGTAAAGGGCGAATAGCAATAGTCGTATCATTCAAACGTCTATTTATACACAATTTACAGCATACTATAAAATGGCTTAATTTTACGTTAATGAAGCGATACGTTCATTTCAATTCTCGAGAAGTTCATCTCATTACGTGGTCCCACCTTAATTCCATAAAGCGATGGTAAAGCTTATACTAAAAGGGTTTTATAACGAATATTTTCACAATAAAAACAATTTTAAAATATTTTTTACTGAAAAAATGCGATAACCTGTTTAAAACTACCTATTAAATGTTTTAATTTTACAATATGACAACTTTTTAAGCCGAAATTAAGTTTTTTTTTCATATCCCAGCCAACCCCGTTTTCGCTTCTTGGCTAAGGGGTTGGATTGAGTATGAAAGTTAATACTCGGACCACGTCATGTTAATCGATTCTTACATGAAAATGCATTATAACAAAAACTAAGATAAATGCTATAGAACGACAAAACAGAGCAGTGTTTGCTGTCGTTAAAAGTCACCTTTTTCCGATTCTTTAACGTCTCTTAAACGCTTTTATTTATTTTTATTTATTTACATTTCCGAAATACAAGTGATCGGATATCATTGTTATTAATTAAATTGAATTACATATAGGGTTAACTGTATTGAAATATTTGAATTTGTGAGGGTATATTAGTAGTTTAATGGCAATGCGTTAGCGGAGCCGTTAAACATGAAATTCGACCATTAAACTACTGTTATACTGTCGCAAAAGTCATCACTTCAATACTGGTTAAATCGTTTCTAACGCATTTTAGTGTTTTTCAAGATTTTACCCCTAAACGCTTAGTCTCCATCGTCAAGACCTCTCGCGAGATTACTCTCAAACGATGATCTGGAGTAAAGCTTCTTTAAAATTTGCGACATCAAAACGAGGTCTGTACAAAAAAAATTCACCGTCCGCTGATTGGTCAACTTTAGTTTGTTATGGGAATCTACGGGAATCACCCCCTACGTCACGACTGCGTCAAAAATTACGTGACGTTACGCGCAATGATGTGTAATAAAAGTGCCACCAAACAAAGTCAGCGGATCACGATTAATACCAAATATACATTTTAAACATCATTTTGTAATATAGATTATATTATGTTTTTAAAAACTATAAAAAACGAAGTTTATTGTATATTTAATAAGGACGAGCACACATCGTAGTCAGTTTTGACGTTTGGCGCCGTCTATCGGTCAAACGTTTAAATGAACCACGAGTCCAGACGCTCGCTAGCGCTCGAAGTCAGCTTGAGTGTGTTTGTATGATAGATACTACTAAACGCTTTGAAGTAAAAATTAAATGACGTAAAGTTTTTACGGTTAACGTCACATGACCAGATTTGCGATTTGTTATGCATTATTTAATAGTGGTAAATATTTTAACGCCAACCAATAGGATTGCAGCATTTTATCAAATGCATTAGAATTATTGTTTAACACCTAATTAATACATTATCCATCAGGCTCTTACCACGTCTCTGAACCAGCCCCTTAGCCTGAACATATCTGTTTAAAATCACCATCTGCATGCACATATCGCTCGGTGATAAGATAAAACGTGGACCTTTTAACCACGGTATGCATCATGTTTTTTTTTTTTTTTTTATAAAATAAAGTTTTAAAAATACATGTAGCAATGTTTCGATAATTTTAACAATCGATCAACACCTTATTATTGGTAGATTATTCTTTGTTGTGTTTGTTTCTTTGGTGTTTAACGTCATTTCCAGCACATTTTAGGCTAAGTATGACGGTCGACTGTTTTGTGGTGGAGGCAGAACACCCACATATTCATCGCTAAAACGAGAACTGTATACGTCCCGTCAACCGTAGGAATCGACACGTTTTCACTTAAAAGTCGTGCTCCCTGCGGGATCCTAACCATTATTCATAAAAGTCATCCTATTAATGGTTATACAACAAGTTGGTTTAAGCAGTGTTTAATCAAACAAACAATACATCATATAATACATGGACAAGATTTCGATGACAACTTGAAATAATGCATCACCTTAAATATATTACCGTAGTATGTCAATATACACTTTAAAAAGACAAACACTTCAAAAAGATTGCAAGTGTATTGCCCATTTTATACTGTAACGTAAGACGTAACAAAAAACAAGCCCGTATAAATCAAGAACGCACCCACTTCATACACTTGATAGGCAACCTTGAATAAATGGGTCATATATTTAAGGTAACAAAACCCGTATACATGCATACTTTTTTTTAAACTAATAAACCAACATCATTGCGTTATTGAAAGGTACATTTAGTATATATATATATTTTATATCTGTCTATGGTCAACATACTGTGATTCATGTAAGTTGCGATAAGCATGCTTTGCAATTTGAATTCCTAGTGAACTCGTCTCAAAAACTTAAATGGTATAAACACATATGTTGTAATGTTGAAAGGTTACCGTTTCACTTGCTGAAATGACGTTTTCGTAAACCAGTCTTCTGAAATGTAGCATGTAGTCATTAATATTAGATGTATTTTAGCGATGAAACATTCACTGGCCTCAGTAGCGCAGTTGACTAAGGCGTCGTGTAAGTCCCGAGGAAGGGAGGGTTCAAGCCTGCTCATTTCCTTTTTTTAAATTTTCATTATTATGTTTCCATTATTGCTAATGGTAAAGTAGCAACAGTTCCTTTACATTTTTCACTTTGATAACGCAATCTTATAATTAAACATGGTAACAGTGAACAGTTTAGATGTGTTGCAATGCACACACTAACGCACATGTATCCCTTACATTTGAACAATTGTATTTCTGACATTTCCATGCTGATGTGTACTTCTAGCACGTCGTCTTGCAAACGTGAATTGTAATCAATATGTAAGGCATGTCAAGGTATTTGAACAGAAAGAAGCGAGGTCACCCACGTTGATTTAAAATGCTTGGTAGGAAGAACTGATGGTAAAAATCTGGACGAATGTATGCAAAAACGCTCGTGGCGTGTATATGTCTCCGTGACAACATTTTTCTTTCTTCATTTTTCAGTGTTGTTTTAAAACGCTAACTTGATATATTATTATGCTAAATTCTTGTCTCTCGGCAGCTATTTTACGCTTGCGTAAAACCTTGATTGTGGCATACTGATATTACAATCAAGAAGTCCTCTAGAAAAGGCTGACATCGAGCAAATCTAACTGTACTTATGATTCGTTTGTGCATTGATACACTATAACTAATACAACTCTTAAGTCACTTATATTTTTTTTGTTCCGTTAAAACAATAAAAGAAGATACAAAAGTCGAACAGGAAATGTAGAAATCATAAGTTACTTATACTAGTTTAAAAAATAACTATAAAAGTAATTACAAATGTCGCACAGGAAATGTAGAATTCACAGGACGCAGTCAAGGAAAAACACGATATGAGATACAGAAAGATCACTAATACATTTGGTAATCGTAAGCTTACCTAACATAGTGACTTTAATCCTTAGTAGTTTGGCCAACAAAAGATAGCATCATGCAAACATAAAGTATTAGCATGAAAGTGTCTATGATTATATAATACAGTTACATGTTCCATGCTGTGTTTTTGCATATTAAATGTAGGTATACAATATGGACAGGAAATGTAGCATTCACAGATCACAGTCACCCAAGACCACGCATACAAATCAATTGAATTGAATTGAATGTTGTTTAACGGCTCATCAACATAGTATAGGTTATTTAGAGCCGCCCCAGAGAGAGGGGAAGGGTACATAGGAATCCGGGAACCTGCCCTACTCTTATTATCGAATAGATTCCTATGGTTCTTTAACGTGCTCGGAGGATAGACCGATACACGGGACCGCCCGGTTTACGTCCCCATCCGACGGACGAGGCTAAGGGAAAGTGTCTTGCCCAAGAACACACCGACGGAACTCAGTGGCACCACGGAGGATTGAACCCGGGGCCTCCGGTTACAAATCCGCCGCGCTACCGACTTGGCCACGCATAAAAAACAAATATAAACAATTCTTTAGGCCAAAACAAAATTATTACAGGAGTCATTCTCTGTGTATGGCTATGCATTTACTATGCTCCCCGAAACTGCCGTCATGTCCGTCCGTATGTATGTCTGTCTGTCTGTCCCGTTTTCTTGTCCGCTTAACTCCTCCTACGTTGTTTATCCGATTTTCATGGAACTTTATAGAAAGTATCAGTATGATGTCTAGCGAATATTGTCCGGAGATTCCGATTGAATAATTGTTGGCGGAGTTGTTACAGAACTTTGAACGTTCAGTACAATTCTGGATACATACTGAGATGTTTCTTATTTTGTATTTTATATAGCATTACTACAACATCTTAGTGTATCTTTTGTTAGTTTTTCTGGATGTGAACTTTATTGTTAGATTCAACCTAACCTGTAGGCTTTACTGCCTACGGACCGGTTCCAAGTCGGAAAACATGTAGTTTTATTTTTTTATCTTTTTCGTTTTATTTATACTCTTTATATCCTCTAGTTACAGAGATTTATAAATTGTGTAGATAGTGCAGTGAAGAACATATAATACAAGTGACAAAAAAGGCAAAGTACAACTAACATCAATAAACACAAACAAATATTAATTAAGTTCAAAATAGACAAGCAGTGTTGACTAATAAGTAAAGAGAAATGTTGTTTTTTTTGTGTTTTTTTGCAGATTTTTATCCATATTTCACTTCTAATATAATGATATAATTAATTAAAATGTTCTTAGTACTAGTTTTTATTTATAAAGTGATCATTAACATTATAGTTCATACATGATTAAGAAATTCACTAGCATTATTTCTGTCATTGACTTGTCTCAAACAGGTAAACACATGAAGCAATATAACTGTAGGATTCCTGACAGAATTGTTCATGGCACAGTTCATTGGCAAGTTCATTGGAGTACCGGCCGATGAGATATCTAAGGACGTCCTCACATTCACCATTCAATAGTTTATCAAACATGTGCTGTCCATATTTTAAATGGACATGTTCAAAGAAAATGTTCCGTGTCGACTGTGTCAGTGGGCATATTGTAGTTATATGTGAATAAAAGTCTGTATAAATACTTTCACAAAACTTGCAAACTCTTGATACAGTTGGCGAAATGTCAGTCCATATTTTGCTAACCACTCTTGAGTTTTTTAGGGATAAACCATTTGAGGCACACTTCCATAATATGGCTGGTTTTATAACTGTATGAACGGACATAAATCTATCAAATACGTTTTGGCATCTCATACGTTGTAGCCATTGGCTAGATTCATACTTATAAATATTCTTCTTGACGAGTTTTTTCCAAACAAGTTTGCTCGGAAATATACTTGATTCAATATAATTTACAATAAAATGTACCATATCATATTTTTTTAAAATTTTAAAAATATCAGGAATATAGCCTTTTTGTTTATTATCGGTTCTAACTATAAACATAGATAAGCGTGCATTAAAGACCTGCTTTGGAAGTAGATCATTCGGCATCGAACATAGTTTTTGTAGAAATCCTAACTTTCTTTTATCAACCTCTGCTTGTACTGGCAACCACCCGAGCATGCTTAGACACATATCCGTTCTAGTAAGTCTATCAAATCCCTGTATTACTTTAGCGCAAAAGCGGCAAAAAATCTCCATTTGCTCAATGTTCTGTTTGGATAAATTAAACCAAAGTTCCGACCCATACAATAGCGTTGGTATACAGATCTTATGTATAAGGGACGCTGATAAAATTGGTTTAATGAGGTTTGTAGCGAGACCAAGAGGCATTAGAGAGAAGAACGCAGATTTTGCCTTCGTAATCGCAATTTTGATTTTTTCATTATGAGTAAAACTATCGACTAGTGTGATTCCTACATGTTTGACGCTTCTTACAATATTTACTTTGTCTTGACCTAGAAAAAAGTCAGGACATTTTTTTACTCTAGCTTTGTCACCAAAAATGATAATGTTGCTCTTTAAGGGGTTAATTATGTAGCGCCATCTAGTCGAATATCTATTTACTATATCTAACATATTCTGTAAGCTTTCTGGGGATGTACACGATAGAGTGAGGTCGTCAGCCAAAGTGCAGTTTCCTGCCTTTACATCTAATATGCATGTTCCGAGATTGCTACGTTCTAACTCGTTCAAGAGCCCATCAATGAACAGATTGTAAATTAGAGTAGAGATAGTCCCACCCTGCCGGACGCCCTGATTTACTGCAAACCACTTTGATTGTACGCCATTAATGTATATACAACTTTGCATGCGTGTATGTGCGTTAGCTATAAGCCGCCAGGGTTTTCCCTGAATGCCTAACTCATGCAGTTTGTAGAATATACCGTTTATCCAGAGAGTGTCAAAAGCCTGTTTCGTGTCCAGGGTGCAGACAAAAACTTTACTGCCTAACTCAACATTATACAATATGGCTTCCTGTAAGTTAAATGATGCCGTTATGGACCCAAGGCATTTCTGATATGCATTTTGTTGTGAGTTTGGAAATTCAATACATTTTGCTTCTATCCAATTTAAGAGTTTTGTATGCAGTATTTTTTCAAATAACTTGTATATGACTGGTAATAATGTGATGGGCCTATAATTGCTTGGGTCTGATCGGGATTTACCATTGTTTTTGAATATAGGAATTATTACGCCCCTTTTACAATTAGATGGTAATATTTCTTCCGTTATAATTTTATTAAATAACGTTGCAAGAACGACATATAACATCTTACCACCTAATTTTAAGTGTTCGTTATAAATATTGTCAAACGAAGCAGCTTTTTTGCTCTTTAGAGACCTGACTAATTTTTCTATATATTCGGCAGTTATGTCGGGATTAAGTTTAGGCGTGTCATCGTAGGTTATATTATTATCGGAAATCTTTTTAATTTCAACTTCTATAGATCTTTTAAAATCGTTATCAAAATTATTTGACTCAAGTGGTGTGTATATCTGCGAGTAGAATTCGCAAAACCGGTCGCAAATACCCTGTGGATCGCGGACAATACCATTTTGTGTTTCAATTTGAGAGCAACTCTGGGATTTTTGATTTTTTCGTTTCTTTACAAGACTCCAAAATGTTTTGTTATCACATTCCGCGTATTTTTCCAGATCTTCATAAAATTTATTTTCTATGGTTTTAATAGCGTCCTTTTGCGTGTTGACAAATTTTCTAGTCAACTCGTACCCTATTTTGGTCAACTCGTACCTTAGTCAACTCGTACCTTAGTCAACTCGTACCCCCTTTTTAAAATGACTTTGGACAGCAGCGGTAATAAAGAACAATGGTATATAGTCTATAATTTTATGATAAGTCACAAAGTTATTTAAGAATGTAATAATATGAGATTGTAATAAAGCATCATTTTTAATGTTTTTACATGTACAGAAAAACAGGGAACATATACATATATACAAATCACATGAACATACATACAACGTATATACACATGCTCACGATGCAATGTCACTAAATTGTCACTTTTCGGCGTCGGCGTTTACTCATCATCCGGCCTGCGGACTGCCGGCTTGTAGAGCACGCTGAAGTGTTTCAGTAGGCCGGTTGCCGTTAACTCCCCTTGACGGTACCGCCTCCAGAGCTCAAAAGTCTTGCCCTGCAAACTCTTGTAAATTCTCCGCTGGTATCGCCTCAGCTGAAGTTCGCACACTAGTTGTACATTTCTAATGGCGACATTGGCCTCGTCGTTCAGTAGACGCACGAGGAGGTAGAATGGCGGAGTACCCCCGGCTCTCCCATTCAGACGTCGATGCCACCCTGCAAATTATAATAATAAAAAAGTAGTTAATAGAACTTATATTATTATTATTTTCTTTTATTATACTTTATTATACTTTATTTCTATGATTAATTTTAGTCTCACACTAAAGCTGTTGGGTTTTGCCGCTGTTGGATTTTGTCGCTGTTGGATTTTGCCGCTGTTGGAAGGTGTGGCGTTTCAGAACGTTAGATTGTAAATTGTATTTAGATGTTTGAGTACACCATAGTGAGTTTGAAAGCTGTATACTATTGTTTATTACCTTCAACGTCGTTATTTGTTCGGACGCTCATGCCGAACACCGACCAGCACTCCACGGGCCACATGACGGACTCGAACCATGTCGACCTCATATACCTCAGCAGAGGATAGAAGCGGCTTGGGGCGATGTCAGCCAGAGACCCGAATACCTCCGGGATGTGCTCGGGAGGGAGGAACGGCAGACATAGTAACTTCCGGAGGAAGGAGTACGTCTCTGTCCTCTCTGTGTATTCGGTCGCAAGACCCTTCGCCTGAAAATAAACGCATATTTGCCATACTTAAAAAAAATCTATAAAATTATTTTGTCTGTAAGTACATCGACATGCTTTATTCAGTTGTAGCTCAGGTGAGGGACTTGATGGTACAAATCTTTGACGTTTTGTATGATTCATTTATAATTGCTATAACTAACCAATATTTAAAGCTTGAACGCATTTGACGTTTTGTATGATTCATTTATAATTGCTATAACTAACCAATATTTAAAGCTTGAACGCTATGGAGTATAATTATACAGTTCAATTATAAATGTTTAATGCCTACCTGCACTTGCCGCCAAACTGCCTGTCCCCAGTGGAATGCACACCCATGTATCTGCGCGCCATCGAACACGTGGCGCAATGCCTTCCAGAGAGCCGACTCGTAATCTACAACGAAGTCCTCCACGTCCATCTCACGGTCAAGCAGCCGCCCGATTTTCTAAAAAATAATAATCATGGTGAAAGTACACATTTCGTCAAAGCTATTTGTATGTAAGGAAACGTAATAAAACGGCTTTTCGTTTACATTAACAAAAAATTACCCCAGAAAGTCAGAGAGTACATTATTGTAATATTTTAAAACCAATTCACTGTTTTTACCTTTAGCACCTTTACGTAATCCTTGGCTCTGCGACCCGACATCAGGACGAAGACCAGGGGGATCTGTTTCGCGCAGTCACCTCTTCCAACAAATGCGTGTATTGACAGCAGGTTGTCAAACGGCTCCCGTACAACCATAAAAGACAAGTATCAACATAGATGTTATACGGGGCTTACCATACTTTTCATAATTGCTTGTTGTTGTAAACAATTGTTTTTGCAGTACAGACATTTATTCAAATTTGAGTTACTTGGGGATAATGTGTGTATTCTGTATATTTAATCTTACATAGGTTACAATTACCTTGAAGGTGCCGCCTAGGTACCATCGCTTCGCTGATTTAAGGAGGCGTAACTGCTCGTCGGTGGCGAAAATCAGATGACGGCGACCATCTACTCGGACGTCACCCCTGTAGAATCCGTCTGGAATAAACTCTTCATTAACCTGTAAATAAATAATCGTCTCATCTAAGCTTATAAACATAGCGCCACGGAGCGTCCGTTTTTTAAGTCGAAAAGGGGACACAACTCAATAATTATTATGTGGGCATTGTCGCTAGCAATTTGTGTACATAGTTTCATTCAAATACGTTGAATGTTTTTGTTAGTTACGAACCAATAAAAATAAACTCTTTTTTCCAGATTTTTTTAGTAGGTACGAGTTGACCAAAACGGGTACGAGTTGACTTGGGTAGGTACGAGTTAACCAAAGATCAGGTACGAGTTGACCAAAATAGGGTACGAGTTGACTAAGGTACGAGTTAACTCAGGTACGAGATGACCAGATACCATTTGTATTCGGTGTAACTTTTAAACTCATTACCGCGCGGTCTATCTTCCGCTATCCACCGCTTTCGCGCGATACGTTGATCACGATGTGCCTGTTGTACGGCTTTTCCCCAGTATGGTTTCGCATGTGTGTTAAATTTCGCTTTGGGGAGGGTATTATTGGCTGATTTTGTTATTATTGATGTTATATCATTATAGAAAGTATCTATATCTTGAAAATGTATATTTTGCAATGCTACAGATATGTCATTTTGGTATAGTTCAGTGAAATTATCATTAATTTTGTGCCAAGCAATTTTATCTGTTCTTTGGTTTTCTCGTAATGATTCAAATTGTACATTTATACTAGTAAAAATCGGTAGATGGTCCGATACCCCGAATAAATCATCGTCTAGAATGTGGGTTTCATTGATAATATCAGCGTAACATTTGTGAATTAATATGTGATCCAACATTTTCTCTGCGGGTTTAAATGTATAAAGTGGACCTTGTCTTGTAGGCTGTAGTCCTAAAGAGAACATTTCATTATCTTTAACGAAATTTGACAGAGATTTATCTCTAAACGTATTGCCTATTCCTGCTAAATTTATTAATTCGGCGTTCATGTCACCCGCAATTACTACAGTACCCTGATCGGAGTATGTGTCTAAGGCTGCTTGTAAAGTATTCAGTACATTTTCGTATTCAACATTTGCATAATTTGAAGCCGGCATATAAATACATAAAATGAACAATTTTGTATTATTTTTCAAAATAAGTTCTAAACCAGTTATTTTTTCGTCATGTATTTCATCTAATATTCTAATTGAGAACTTAAGATCTTTCTTAAACAATATTGAAATGCCAGCTTTACCACATTTAACAGAGCCATATACATCAAAGGAGGAGTCACACAATGTATGATTTCTATAGTTTAAATTAATGCTATCCATAAAGAATGTCATGTGAGGTAGTAATTTATGCTCTGTAATGAGCGCTATATCAATATTTAACTCGTCTAATGTTTGACTGAGGCTGGCAGCCGAGGACATAATACCCCTTACATTCCAAGTGATAATGTTTAAGGTATTAAGAAGACAAGGGACTGGTAGTTTTTGTTTAGATTTACCCGCCATTAGTCAATTTCATGATCGTTTCCATCGTATCTGTTTACGTCATATTCATTATTATTATCATAACGGTGACTTCTCTTTTGTTGTATTGAGCTCTTAAAATTTGTCACGTGTGCAGTGTAGTCCAATCTAGTTAGCCTTAGACCCGTCATAAATTGCAACATAAGGTTTCTTGATGAATTTGGATAACTCTAATGTATATGTATACACTAAAGAAAGTTGAGGAAAATCGAAGAATATGATTTTATTTTTTTTCGGGAGATTTATCATAGGTGTTTTACAATTATACATTGCTTACATATCGGCGTTTATGAATAAGTATGTGTCTCTGCATTGGTATAAACTCTTGTAAAGAATGACTGTTTAGAAAGTTAACATATTTCTAACAAAATTACATACTTTCATTACATTTATTATATAAAAATTATCCACATTAGATATAAAGACGATATAATATTACCCCACTCACTTTTTATCAAGTGTGAAGATTTCTAACTACATGCATTATCTCTTCTTTAATGACATATTAAGTTCAGCCCTATGTATATAACCCCAAACATGTCAAACACATCACTTAATGTTCCAGGTTTAATTTGACTATATTTATTCCACATGTGATGACACTAGACAATTACAACGCAGAATCAATTTGTAAACATCCAAGGATACTGTCGTTGATGTAAACAGTCAAATAGCCTACATGCTATTTGTCGCATTCAACCATTCATTATCAATAATGTCAATATAAGTGATATATTGGTTATGTAATATATTTATATGATTGGGAAAAACACATCGATCGTACTGAAGAAATTTTGAACCTGAATGCAGACGACATGAAGTGTCATGTATTTTCGCGAGGTGGTGTGTAAAACATTCAACGACGGTTTAATCTAAAGTTTTATACCGGGTAGATTTGTTGAGCATGTTGCAGATAATGTAGACCATATCATCAGAATAATTGATTTAATACATTTCATGGAATGGGCATTATTGCAGCAGTATCTCCAGGCACTCGATCTAGCAAGCCTACACCAAATTTAACGGTGTCTTCAGATGACATCTTCAGTCTCGGTAGAGTAAATATAAGCTTTTACAAACCACAGGACAACAGTATGGTTTCCTTAAAGTATGGAAAACTTCAGATAGGCTACTTCCAATTTTGGATGACACATGTAATGCTGACCTGCTATGGAAAACATCTTGGTTACTGAAATCAAAGACACCCTCATGGAATGAGTTCATGCAGATGGTTCAGCATGGCCCTCACCCTGGCAAGTCATCGGTAGTATTCATGCCGATGATCGATTTGAAATCAAGTGATGAATCCTGTATGTATTCAACTATGAACTTCGTGAGCGAGCAGGCTAAGCAATATGACGTTACATCAATTCTCACTTTTGATCGGCCTCCGTGGTGGAAGGAATTTGAAATACGACAGAATGAACCCTCAAATAGTGCTATCCCAAATATCGTTTTAAGGCTGGGAGGACTTCGCACTGAAATGAGTTTTCTTGGAAGCATTGGCGATCTGATTGGAGGATCCGGACTGCAGAGATTATTTATGCTGATACAGCTCTTGTACATATTCTCTGTGGAAAGGCGATATCCCATAGAGGCTTACAATTCATTGTCAGAAGAGGAAACAAGCCAATTCCATTAAAGTGCAGAACTTGAACCAAGTACAAGCACAAGTATAACAGACTCATTGAAAGGCACTTTTGGATATTCTGATAAAGAAAGTATTGAATCGGATATAATAAATCCAGAAGGTGAAACGCATAATGACTTGACAGTGGCAGAAAAACTCCTGCGAAAATTGCTAAGCAATGAAATAGACATACACACAGTTCAGATAATATATTTCATAAAAATCCGTACATTGTTGGACAGATACAAGACATCATTGGCTAAAATAAAAGAAGGACTGCATAACGCGTTATTGACGCAATACCTTGAAATGGTTGAACTGTTGAGATTGTTTATCAAGGCTGAACGTACATCTGTATGCGTTATCAGAAATGTTACCGTACTTTGCATCTTCAGCACACAATATATATGCTAAGCCAATATATCTGTACCTATAGCATGTCACAACTTGAAGAAAAACATCACAACGTATTCAAGCCATTCCAAGTCATGTTGTTAGGAGAAGCGACAGATACTGGGCTGGACTTTCTACGGATTTGGTAATTGAGCAAATGCTAATGCAGAGTGAGTATGAAAACATCGGGCGGTCTCACAAGAGGTAGAGGCATGACTAAAGTCAAGAGAACGGCTTAATTGTTATCTAGGCCAGCATGTGCAGAAGTAAATCAGGCGATGCAAGAACTGACTGGTGTTCTATACACATCTAGTGAACAGCACAAAGACAGCAGCAATATCAAGGGATTTCAACGATATGACTAAACCGGCTCGGTTTCTTGAAACATCCAATAGGTGAAGACCCTTCTTGTGAAATCCATGGAAGGGACTGTTGTAAATGAGTATTCTTTTAAGAAGAAAAAACAGGCAATAATACTGAATTCTAAAGTTGCTGTCAAAATAAATGCTGAAACAGTAAACGTTGATCCGCGGTTATTGTTTCAAAGATTAATTTCTGCTGTTAGAGGTATGATTCCTAATGAAGAGCTATCTACCTTGTTCACATATGAATTGTGCACTTACCCTCCTGCGCTCTTTGATAAAGATGGTTTGCTTAGAGCAGCAAACAATCTCCAGTTAACTGAAGCACTTTGGAGTTGTATTGATATTCAATCCACAACTATTCCTGCAGATGTTCAATATGTGCTGGATGGTGGGGCATTACTAAAACGCATTCCGTGGCCTCGAGGTATTACGTATGATGGGATATGTAATTTGTACGCACAATATATCATCAACAAATACGTGATGCTATGGTAGTATTCGATGGTTACTCAGACGAGAATTCTACAAAAGATACTGCACACCTACGGCGTAATGCAGGTCAGTTAGGGAAGACAATAAACGTTCTATGTGACATGACAGTGAACATGAAAAAGGATCTGTTTCTTGCTAACTCGAAGAACAAGCAACGTTTTATAATCATGTTAAATGAGATGCTGAATGCCAGTGGAATTAAAACACATCAAGCATTGGGGGATGCAGATGTCCTGATAGTAACTACAGTTGTTGAACATGCAGAAAGTAAGCCAACAGTTGTGATCGGAGATGATACGGATTTGTTAGTGCTTCTGTGTTATTACGCCGATCCCGAAACTCCCAGCAAAGAAGAATATGAAATTAAAACGAAAGATCTGGGATATTAAGCGAACAAATGAGAAGCTTGGAGAAGAAATATGTAAGAACATACTTTTCATACATGCTATACTTGGATGTGATACAACATCTCGCCTATTCGGCATTGGTAAGGGCTTATCGCTGAAGAAATTCCAAACAAATCAAAACTTCCGCTAGTGTGCAGCTGTTTTTGGTTCTGAAAATGCAACGAAGGAGGAAATTGTACGACCAGGGCAGGAGGCCTTAGTCATTTTGTACAACGGAAAACCAGGGGACACACTTGATTCACTAAGAGTCAGTAAGTTCTTCCAGAAAGTAGCTTCAAGCGTTACGTTTGTGACCACTGAAAGTATACCACCAACGTCGGCAGCAGCAATGCATCATAGCCTGAGAGTGTTCCATCAACTTCAAGTACGGAATGATAAAGACGATATCATGCCTAAAAACTGGGGTTGGAAACTATCAAAAGGGATGTTGGTAGGTGTACAAACTCTGAAAGCCCCTGCACCTGAATGTTTGTTAAAAGTTGTCGGATGCAAATTTAAGTCGGATTGCCGGACGGCACGCTGCACATGTAAAAAATACGGACTGAAATGCTTTCCTATGTGTGAAGAATGCAGAAGTAACAGTTGTTTAAATTCTGCTCATACAACCAACATGTTGAGAGTGATTAAAATTAAAATGTCTGTTGAATTAACTGAAGAAAACGGAAAATGTATTTAGCGCGACATGTAACTTTGAAGTGTTGACGGAGATATCCTGAAACCTAAATTACTCTGCGAGAATAATATCTGAATGCTATATGCACAATTGACAAAATATATAACCTTTAAATTCTACTTGGATTCATATGGTGAAAATATAAACACGTGACAAAAGTCGTAGCGTTAAGTATAATAATACACATTATAACTGAGGTGGGTGGGGTATTCTTATGTAATAGTTATTCTATTTTTAGACACATTTTAAATTGGTGATTATATACAGCTTCATACTAGAACTCATTCTGAGTCAAACTAACTGTAAAAACAGCATACAAATGTGAAGAAAATCTATATATACTCTATGAAATGCAAATAAAACAGTGTCGGCGTTTGAATTATATGTGTACAAATAAATGTTAAAAAAAATCAAACTTCGTATGTTTCAATTTCCTCAACTTTTAGTATGATATCAAGTAGTGATAGAAAAGTTCAAAACCACTTAGAAACCAAATGTTGCAATTTATGACGGGTTCAGCTACTATTTCTTGTATCTTGATTGGACTAGTGTGGAGATGGTAAAACGTCTCCCCTTGCATGCGATCGATGTTGTTATTTTGTCCCATCCTATAGAGATGGCGATGTTCGACGTTGTTTTAGCGTGGTTTTGCGCTGTAATTTAAACAGTTTACACCTTGTAAATAACATGAGTCAGCTATTAAAACACCAAAAGTCTTTCTCCTCTTAAACGTCGCTCTGTGTCTACTGTTTAATTTCACCAGGAACATTCTAATATGTTTACACGTAAATTATCGATAATTTTAGCGCGAATTAATCTTCATTCGGCATCTTCTATATTCAGAACTACTCCTTCTGATGCGTTAACACCCCTTAAAACTTCTGCACTAAATCAATATAAAGTTAGACCACTAGTTAATATTAAAAAGGCTATAAATGGTAGACGTACATTCTATCCTTCTATCCTAAAGTGCATTTCGAAAAGGTGTAGTGCACTGATCGTCAAGTAATATCGTTTAAGTTTTGACTTGACATCATCCTAAATGTGGTATACATATGTAGACCAAACTGGTCGATCGATGAAAGTCCGTTTTCGTGAACATTTGTATCAAATGCGTCAGTCGGAACAATTTAAAATCTTTCTTTATACACACTTTAGGGATTCCTGGGCATTCAGTAGAGGATGTTAGCATTCACCCTGTGAACTTATTGAATTTGTTAAAAATGCTACCGAAGGTTACAAGATACAAGCTAGACATATCGCTGAACTCAAATGGATAAGCAATTACAAACTTCTTATCCATTGGAGCTAAACGAATATATCAAGAAGGAAACATTTCCAGTAACCCGGATATAGATCCTTTTAGCATAATGTCTAATCGTAAACGTAAACGACGCTCGTATTGTCGCAGAAGAACCATAATCTTTAAACTAAAATTCAAGAAAGTCTTTCCTGTTGCAAACCTTTATATTATTTATAACAGTTGTAACACGCCCTCCTTAGCAAAGTAGTCAGTCTGTCATTTTCTTGCTTACAGAAAATTTACGAAGAAGCGGATGCCATTTACGTCCGTACTAATCCATTATATGAGGTTGCATATATTATTCAAAGTTACACGCAACATATTTTGTGTCCGCATATAGATGCTCCATAACAGGCATTTTTTGAAGATCACTTATGTTAATATAGGCATCGATGTCATTAATTTAGTCTGAGTATTTAATGACATGCGGGTGACTGACAAAATTGATAAGTATTTCAAGAATAAGTTACAAGTATAAGAAACCAATTAGAAATCTTATTTTCAATTATAATAGTATAGTTTCTGATCTTGAAATCGAGACATCTAACTGATTGAGATTGTCAAAATTCTAAATTGTATTATGAACTTGCAGGTCGCATTCTCACTGGCAATGTTGTTGTTGTTCAGGATAAGAGGATCCGCCAATTAATTGCCAAAGGTCCTAAGTATAGGCTTCCATCAGATATTGATTTTAAATGCCTGTCGCAATGAAATTGCGGGTTCTTTAAAGGATTTTTGTAGTAAGTCGTGTAAGCGCGAACACGCAGATAAACATGCACTTACTGCTTGGATGAAAGCTATTTCTGAAATTATTGAATTACGTATATTAGTTTACGAATCCAATCCATCCCTGCTTCCACGGCTGTCTACTTACATTTTACGACACCTTAAGAAGGGTATTCAGAATCGACATACTAAAGTTGTTATAGTTCCCGCAGACAAAGCTTCCAACAATATAATTATTGTCTGACGATTACATTATATCGATACTGTGCATGCAGAGCTAGCGAGCACTTCTGCTTATCTATCCACACCTTTGCTGGAGAAGGGCATTGTTTCCTAGCATGTGACCTTTATGGAGACTATAAAGGTTTCTGTAAATAGTAAGCAGACGAGGCTCCTTACAGTGCGCTGGATACCAAACTCTACAAAATTCCACACAAAGCACAAATTCATGTACCTCGACAAATATATCAAAACTGTCGACTTCCTGACTTTACGCGATTAAAGAACATACTATTCATTATAGCGAAAAGGCTTTTGAAAACTCAGGATGGTCTTTCAAAAACTCTGAAAAAGTCCTTGAAAAAGTACGGTGTAAGCATTTGCATGCCTCTTCTCTAAGCACCTACTACTTTTCCACACTTCACCAGTCAAAATATAATCAAAAATTATTGTCTGGAGGTTCCGATTGAATGATTTATGGCGGAGTTACGGGACTTTGAAGTTTTTCGAATTCGATAATTATAATTATAATTTGTGGACTTGTGCTGTTTGTTTATAGAGCGTTATCTTTCCTTCTCGATAACATATTTATAAGATACTGTAAAACTGTTTACCGCCAGGTTGTTGGTATTCCTTTGGTACTAACTGTGCGCCACTTGTCGCAGATTTGTTTTTGTACTGCTATGAAAGAGATTTTATGTTGAGTTTGTCACCTGCTAGCCAGAGTGAAGTTATCGATGTTTAGTAATACATCTCGGTATCTAGATAACATACTCAATATTGATAATCCGTTCTTTGCTCAATGATATACGGTTACTAACATTTATCCACCAGAGCTCACGTTGAATAAAGCCAACAGTTCGGATACTGAAGCAGCATTCCTCGATCTTCTAATGATTTCATACATACTAAAATCTATGATAAGAGGGAGGACTTCAACTTTAACCTCGTTAACTATCCACACCTGGATGGGGATGTACCTCGTGCTACGTCATACGGGGTTTATATCTCCCAGCTCATTCGTTTTGCTAGAGCTTGTAGTGATATTATATACTTCAATGATCGAAATCAAGGTATTACATGTCAAGTAAACTTCTTCAGCAGGGTTTCGTTATCTCAAAATTATACCGTCGCAGCGAAAATCTACTGGAGAAGTACAATACCAACCTTAAAACACTTCTGCGACTAGGAATATCACAGCACTTATTTTATGGAGATGTGGTCAAAAAACTTCGGAAGTTAAAGGGACATGGCGGGTTTCCTGACCACTTTAGAAAATTTAGTATTACAACGTACAACGTGTTTAGTGATTGACCACTCTACAGTCTGTCTCTACGCTTCAGTTTTCCCTTGTGCGATGATTGGCCAACCTCATTGCGCATACTGAAACCCCGACCAAGGGAGGTAGGTGCATGAGTTTTCGTCCCTCGGGTTCTCTGTTCGTACTCTAGACTGGTTTTCTCTTTGGCGGCAACTGCTGTGGTTGTTCAGTACAATTATGGATACATCCTGAGATGTTTCTTATTTTGTATTAGAGTTTCTCTTGTTATTTTCTCTGGATGTAGACTTTATTTTTAGAGAATTCCTTTTGATGGGATGTAGTTTTGTTTACACTGTCTTGTTTTTGTGGGCGCTGAAGACAGGATAATAGCGAGGATTGTGTACACATAAAATCGATTCAAGCTAACATGTAGGCTTTATTGCCTACTGACCGTTCCAAGTCGGTAACCCTGTCTTCACCACCCTTTCTGTCATATTTTGTCTTTTTCATTGTATAATTAATTAAATATTGCTCCTTGTTTGTACATGCTGTACAGTGCGGACATACGATGCCATTGCATTTGGACGCTGTGGTTTCTATAGGATCCTTTATCTCATTTTTGTACTTCTCCAACTTTCTGAAAACAAATAAAATGATTTA
Organism: Cyrtodaria siliqua; assembly: GCA_037043455.1. Taxonomy (NCBI): domain Eukaryota; kingdom Metazoa; phylum Mollusca; class Bivalvia; order Adapedonta; family Hiatellidae; genus Cyrtodaria; species Cyrtodaria siliqua. Next base: position 56,781 of record JAWPHD010005395.1, on the reverse strand, counting down.
TTTTTTTTTAAAAAAAAGGCAAACTGATATTTCACTTTAAATGACAACAATTTTTACTTGACCTATTTTCAAAAGCTACGGTTAATTTTCATAGACCATTTCCAAGCATTGCCAAATAGTACAGTATACATTTAACAGTTATTTTCTAAAACAAAGCTCAACATATTACTCTACATTTCACACGTATACTTCTCAAAATAATTTAAGGACCATACAATAACACAGTAATAATTACATAATCTTTAATATTATGGATTTCATATTACTGTAAACAATTAACACCTTTGTGCAATGTAACAATTGTAAAAGAAAACAACTCAACTTAAACATGGAAAAAAGACAGTAAATTGTTCTATTACAGCATTTAAAAAATGAACAAATTCTAAACTTTATCCTCAAATTATTTTGAGGAGTATATAAAATACCACTTTTATTTCACTGCTAATATCCACCATTTCATTGCTAAGTATAACATAATCTTATCACGGCGGTGTCTAATTTCTAATTGTATCAGTGAACTCAAAGCTCAACGTCATAGTGCTGCCACACTGGAATACCACACCGTAGACACATAACACGATAACCCACTAATTCTGACACCAAAACGACACGTCCTAGCCCTATCCATTATACGCTGAACGCCAACGCCAAGCAAAGGCACTACTGGTACAACTGATATGAAGCCTTTGGTGTGACCAAGGGAACTACTAGTACAACTGTTATGAAGCCTTTGGTGTGACCAAGGGAACTACTAGTACAACTGTTATCAAGCCTTTGGTGTGACCAAGGGAACTACTAGTACAACTGTTATCAAGCCTTTGGTGTGACCAAGGCAACTACTAGTACAACTGTTATGAAGCCTTTGGTGTGACCAAGGCAACTACTAGTACAACTGTTATGAAGCCTTTGGTGTGACCAAGGGAACTACTAGTTTAACTGTTATGAAGCCTTTGGTGTGACCAAGGGAACTACTAGTACAACTGTTATGAAGCCTTTGGTGTGACCAAGGGAACTACTAGTACAACTGTTATGAAGCCTTTGGTGTGACCAAGGGAACTACTAGTACAACTGTTATGAAGCCTTTGGTGTGACCAAGGGAACTACTAGTTTAACTGTTATGAAGCATTTGGTGTGACCAAGGGAACTACTAGTACAACTGTTATGAAGCCTTTGGTGTGACCAAGGGAACTACTAGTACAACTGTTATGAAGCCTTTGGTGTGACCAAGGGAACAACTAGTACAACTGTTATCAAGCCTTTGGTGTGACCAAGGGAACTACTAGTACAACTGTTATGAAGCCTTTGGTGTGACCAAGGGAACTACTAGTACAACTGTTATAAAGCCTTTGGTGTGACCAAGGGAACTACTAGTACAACTTTTATGAAGCCTTTGGTGTGACCAAGGGAACTACTAGTACAACTGTTATCAAGCCTTTGGTGTGACCAAGGGAACTACTAGTACAACTGTTATGAAGCCTTTGGTGTGACCAAGGGAACTACTAGTTTAACTGTTATGAAGCATTTGGTGTGACCAAGGGAACTACTAGTACAACTGTTATGAAGCCTTTGGTGTGACCAAGGGAACTACTAGTACAACTGTTATGAAGCCTTTGGTGTGACCAAGGGAACTACTAGTACAACTGTTATGAAGCCTTTGGTGTGACCAAGGGAACTACTAGTACAACTGTTATCAAGCCTTTGGTGTGACCAAGGGAACTACTAGTACAACTGTTATGAAGCCTTTGGTGTGACCAAGGGAACTACTAGTTTAACTGTTATGAAGCATTTGGTGTGACCAAGGGAACTACTAGTACAACTGTTATGAAGCCTTTGGTGTGACCAAGGGAACTACTAGTACAACTGTTATGAAGCCTTTGGTGTGACCAAGGGAACTACTAGTACAACTGTTATGAAGCCTTTGGTGTGACCAAGGGAACTACTAGTACAACTGTTATGAAGCCTTTGGTGTGACCAAGGGAACTACTAGTACAACTGTTATGAAGCCTTTGGTGTGACCAAGGGAACTACTAGTTTAACTGTTATGAAGCATTTGGTGTGACCAAGGGAACTACTAGTACAACTGTTATGAAGCCTTTGGTGTGACCAAGGGAACTACTAGTACAACTGTTATGAAGCCTTTGGTGTGACCAAGGGAACTACTAGTACAACTGTTATCAAGCCTTTGGTGTGACCAAGGGAACTACTAGTACAACTGTTATCAAGCCTTTGGTGTGACCAAGGGAACTACTAGTACAACTGTTATCAAGCCTTTGGTGTGACCAAGGGAACTACTAGTACAACTGTTATGAAGCCTTTGGTGTGACCAAGGGAACTACTAGTTTAACTGTTATCAAGCCTTTGGTGTGACCAAGGGAACTACTAGTACAACTGTTATGAAGCCTTTGGTGTGACCAAGGGAACTACTAGTTTAACTGTTATGAAGCATTTGGTGTGACCAAGGGAACTACTAGTACAACTGTTATGAAGCCTTTGGTGTGACCAAGGGAACTACTAGTACAACTGTTATCAAGCCTTTGGTGTGACCAAGGGAACTACTAGTACAACTGTTATCAAGCCTTTGGTGTGACCAAGGGAACTACTAGTACAACTGTTATCAAGCCTTTGGTGTGACCAAGGGAACTACTAGTACAACTGTTATCAAGCCTTTGGTATGACCAAGGGAACTACTAGTACAACTGTTATCAAGCCTTTGGTGTGACCAAGGGAACTACTAGTACAACTGTTATCAAGCCTTTGGTGTGACCAAGGGAACTACTAGTACAACTGTTATCAAGCCTTTGGTGTGACCAAGGGAACTACTAGTACAACTGTTATCAAGCCTTTGGTGTGACCAAGGGAACTACTAGTACAACTGTTATGAAGCCTTTGGTGTGACCAAGGGAACTACTAGTACAACTGTTATCAAGCCTTTGGTGTGACCAAGGGAACTACTAGTACAACTGTTATCAAGCCTTTGGTGTGACCAAGGGAACTACTAGTTTAACTGTTATGAAGCATTTGGTGTGACCAAGGGAACTACTAGTACAACTGTTATGAAGCCTTTGGTGTGACCAAGGGAACTACTAGTACAACTGTTATGAAGCCTTTGGTGTGACCAAGGGAACTACTAGTACAACTGTTATCAAGCCTTTGGTGTGACCAAGGGAACTACTAGTACAACTGTTATCAAGCCTTTGGTGTGACCAAGGGAACTACTAGTACAACTGTTATGAAGCCTTTGGTGTGACCAAGGGAACTACTAGTACAAAGGGAACTACTAGTACAACTGTTATGAAGCCTTTGGTGTGACCAAGGGAACTACTAGTACAACTGTTATGAAGCCTTTGGTGTGACCAAGGGAACTACTAGTACAACTGTTATGAAGCCTTTGGTGTGACCAAGGGAACTACTAGTACAACTGTTATGAAGCCTTTGGTGTGACCAAGGTAACTACTAGTACAACTGTTATGAAGCCTTTGGTGTGACCCAGTCTGGAATTGAACCCGCCAACCACACCCGCATCTGTACTACTTAGCACGGCAGAAGGATGATAGATATAATTTTGGGTTTACACTCGAATACACGTTTACGCTTGAAATCGTTTAGTTATAAATTAAGATCATAAATTCTTAACTTCTCGTTCAAATACATTCAAATTAAAATGTCAATTATATTAATCATTTCAAAAAACGTTTTCGTTATTATTTTCGAGAAAGAACTGCGATTTCGAAAAATGCTATATATATGTATATGTTATTATTTCGAAGAAAGCAATTATTATATCCATTTCAATTGTAATGGCTTAGTCTTAACTAAACGCTTCTGAATGTGCAGATTTTTCTTGACTATTTTATGCATTTAGTATATAATAACAATGATGACGATAATAATAATGATGATGGTGATGATGATGATGATTATAATTAATTCTTTATTGTGAGAAGATAACCCACTAAGTCTAAGATAATGCTTAAAGTGCTTACTTCTGTCAACAAACAGAAAACAAAACATCTAGGTTTAACTAAAGAATGAATGAATTGAGTTTTACGGCACGTCGACACATAATAGGTCATGTTATGAAAAAAATAGAACAAAAAGAAAAGGATAAAAAAGAAACAAAATTAAATAGTAAGTTTTTAAAAAACAATATAAATATGTTGTTAAAACTATTTACAACTTGAATAAGGGATGATATGGTAAAAACAATTAAATATGTAAATGAAAATCAACAAATTCCCGTCAACGGGCGTGTAAACAAGTAAATGTTACTATAAACATATTACAACAGTCTAAAACAAGACTGAAATCAATTGCATCAAATAACTCTTTCATACTATTAACTTGGTAGTATCTGTGTCGCTTAGGATCAAAGTCAATCTAATAGGATATGTCTGACCGTCAACGGTGCAAAACAGGATACTGCTCACCTTATAATAAATATGAATGAGTATAAAGTGTATGCTCTATTCTGCATCAGGCCAAAATAACTTCTTCTCTACTAGAAGGGCTCCATTCGCCAAGTAACGGTTTTATGGAATGAAGTTTATTGTTCACGGACACATCCCAAGCGGATTGCCAAGAGTTACGAATATATGACATTGTGTTAATAACAGGTTTAAAATCAGTGTACGGTAATTCGGTATTAGATATATGTAAATCAAATGCTGCCTTAGCAGCACTATCAGCTCTATGATTTCCATGTATTCATACATGGATTGGAAGCCAGCAGAAAATAATAACATTATCAGTTATAGGATAATTGTTTTTTTCTAGAAGTTGAAGCACAACTGGGTTATCATGTTTCATATTACCCAGGGCCTAAAGAGATGAGAGGGAATCAGAAAAGATTACGAAATGGTTCTCATCAAATTCCTGAATATAATTTAAAGCAATTAAGTTCAGCTCAAAAAATAGAGGCCTTGTCTTTATGCTGTGTTTGCGAACAACAGCTGCTGCAGCTACCTTATCTCCAAAATACGTTACACTTAGGAAAATAATACTCGAGAGACAAACATTCATTTGCACATCACAGGTATATTTTAAGAACAGTTCGTACTTGTAATTAAATAAATTAACGATGGGTGATAAGAAGGGTAGTTTAATAATGTCTTAGTTGTACGTACGTAGCTACGTCCGGACGGACGTATATAAATACTGAAAAGTGGATCCCTTAGAAGCAACAAACACAAACAAGAGGTACTCGGTTTATTGAGTCTGTTCATGAAGGGTAATGTGAAGTGCAACATCACGGCTTTTAACTTAAGCTTAATAAGACTGGTTTTGGTCATTTTCTTTCGCCCCCTCACCTAGGTTCACGGGCCTGGTAAACAAATAACATAACATGTTTCTAAAACTATGTACTAACCTGTCTTTATTCACAACTTGGTACACTTATTAAAAGACTCACTGCGTACCGTATATGTAATGCATTTGCCCTAAGAGACCAATTGCAATGATCATATAGTTCACTAAATGGGACATCATCAAAACATGTCTAACTAAGTATTGAATTGAAGGTTTTTAAGAGTACTTAAATGACAAAGAATTGGTGCTGTAGAAATCACAGCATCCAAACGCAAAAGCACCGTAAGTCCGCACTGCACCACACACAATGAGCAAACAAAAAAATGTTCCTAATAGCAAAACGAAATTTGTATCGCTTAAGCACGGTTCATATATTACTTCATTATGATCTACATATTGATGCACGGAGACCATTTTTCTATATTCGGCAGTCCTGCCGAATATATCCAGCAGTCGTAGACTTACCTTTCGTCTTTTAGACGACGTCGTTTTCCCGGAATGGTTTGTACGCCTAGAAGCGTTTTAAATTCACCATTTCCACTTCCTACTACCCACCTTTCTCCGTGCATCTTAGGTTTTCATGTTTGTTATTACATAACTTAGTACTTTGTGTTACTTTGACCTTTTGATATTCCAGCCGTGTTGTTATGAGTTTTGGTATTGTCCAACTTTTCGGACTTATTTTCGGTTATGTCATATCCATAATTTTAAGAAATAAGTTTACAAATTATTCAGTAAACCGTCCGTCCAAGAGGCGGACAAGTTCAACCTGACCAGCATTATTGCTTATTTACTTCCCACTATTTTTAAAATAATTCCACAAATGTAACTCAAATGTAACTCAAATGTAACTCAAATGTAACTCAAATATGTAACTCAAATGTAACTCAAATATAACTCAAATGTAACTCAAATGTAACTCAAATGTAACTCTGCGCATATTATATTCCTGGAGCTCAAGATGATATCAAATTAAATATACGATGAAAAGGACAATACACAACACACATGGTGGTGAAGACAGGGATACCGACTGGGAACTGTCAGTAGGAAATATGGCCTATTGGTTAGCTTAACTCGATTTTATGTGTACACATCCTCGCTATTATCCTGTCTTCAGTTGATTGTCAATCGTCTTGAGACCCCATGCCCTTAATTGTCTTAGAGGCTCCGAGGCAGGAGTCACAGGGGTTAACAAGTCGAACACCATACACAATTTACTGGATGTCATAATTTGCTAGAGGCCTACGTGATAATAATTACAGCATGCCACTACGTGTGAGTTTCATTACGCTGCATGTTGATTTATTATTTTATTAAAGAGTTTTGCTGAACCAGATTATAACCCTTATGTCAAATAGTGTACATCAAGTGTTTCAAGTGCATGCGTTTTCCACTTGATGTTTACGGATTTGTATTTTTGCCATTATTTATGGTACTTCTTGTGATATAACTTACGTTGAAGTTTCGTAAAATGGTCAATAAACTTTTAAAGTTGTTTGTTTAATGAATACATCTTTCAACAGTAAGACAAGGCAGATTTATAATGTCATTGTCTAGCAAAAATAACATGGTTTATCAGTGGTATTTAATGAATAATGTTGGTGGTCGATTGTTAAAAGTATCGAAAACGTTGATATTTCTAAATCATTTTATATAGCATGAAGCATACCGTGTTAAAGATGTCCGTGATGTCCGTGATTCATCCGAAAATATTTCACTTCGAGTTGAATATAAATCCTATATGCATGACACACAACACATATTCTATGCATTATATACTCACAACCTTGAAACAAACTCATGCAGAAAAAAACATAATGCGCCAAAACAATGACGTCAATAGCGTCAACAATAATGCAAATATAAGGTTTTATTTTAATCATAACATCAACTATTTTACTGGAAAGTATATAATAAAAGCTGTGATGCATGCAGATGCAGATGGTGATCCTAAAATTCCTGTTTACACTCAATATATTCCTGCAGATCATTTACAGGCCAAGAAGCTGGTCCAGAGACCGTGAGACCAATCAACTGCATCTTTCCATGTACGATAATAAGCTGATCAACCGTTAAATAAGAACTTAAATCAATTAAATTTAAACAAATCTTAGCCGAGCAACTGTATTCATACATGTTAATGAGGAGTTAGTTAAAGAGGAGTTAGAGAATCCGTATGTAAAGAGGAGTTAGAGGATTAGTGGGTAAAGAGGAGTTACAAAATCAGTACGTAAATAGGAGTTATAGAATCAGTGCGTAAAGAGGAGTTAGAGAATCAGTAGGTAAAGAGGAGTTATAGAATCAGTAGGTAAAGAGGAGTTAGAAAATCAGTATGTAAAGAGGAGTTAGAGAACAAATAGGTAAAGAGGAGTTAGAGAATCAGTAGGTAAAGAGGAGTTAGAGAACAAATAGGTAAAGAGGAGTTAGAGAATCAGTAGGTAAAGATGAGTTGTAGAATCAGTAGGTAAAGATTAGTTACAGAATCAGTAGGTAAAGAGGAGTTAGATAATCAATATGTAAAGAGGAGTTAGAGGATCAGTATGTAAAGAGGAGTAAATACAAAATCAGTACGTAAATAGGAGTTATAGAATCAGTACGTAAAGAGGAGTTAGAGAATCAGTAGTTAAAGAGCAGTTATAGAATCAGTAGGTAAAGAGGAGTTAGAGTTAGAGAATCAGTAGGTAAAGAGGAGTTAGAGAACAAATAGGTAAAGAGGAGTTAGAGAATCAGTAGGTAAAGATGAGTTATAGAATAGGTAGGTAACGATTAGTTACAGAATCAGTAGGTAAAGAGGAGTTAGATAATCAATATGTAAAGAGGAGTTAGAGAACAAAAAGGTAAAGAGGAGTTAAAGAATCAGTAGGTAAAGAGGAGTTATAGAATCAGTAGGTATAGAGGAGTTAGAAAATCAGTATGTAAAGAGGAATTTGAGAACAAATAGGTAAAGAGGAGTTAGCGAATCAGTAGGTAAAGAGGAGTTAGAGAATCAGTAGGTAAAGATGAGTTAGAGAATCAGTAGGTAAAGATAAGTTATAGAATCAGTAGGTAAAGAGGAGTTACAGAAGCAGTAGGTAAAGAGGAGTTAGATAATCAGTATGTAAAGAGGAGTTATAGACCAAATAGATAAAGATGAGTTAGAGAATCAGTAGGTAAAGATGGTTATAGTATCGGTAGGTAAAAGGAGTTAGAGAACAAATAGGTATAGAGGAGTTAGAGAATCAGTAGGTAGAGAGGAGTTAGAGAACAAATAGGTAAAGAGGAGTTAGAGAAACAGTAGGTAAAGAGGAGTTAGAGAATCAGTAGGTAAAGATGAGCTAGAGAATCAGTAGGTAAATATGAGTTATAGAATCAGTAGGTAAAAATTAGTTAGATAAGCAGTATGTAAAGAGGAGTTATAGAACAAATAGTTAAAGAGGAGTTAGAAAATCAGTATGTAAAGAGGAGTTAGAGAACAAATAGGTAAAGAGGAGTTAGAGAATCAGTAGGTAAAAAGGAGTTAGAGAACAAATAGGTAAAGAGGAGTTAGAGAATCAGTAGGTAAAGATGAGTTGTAGAATTAGTAGGTAAAGATTAGTTACAGAATCAGTAGGTAAAGAGGAGTTAGATAATCAATATGTAAAGAGGAGTTAGAGGATCAGTATGTAAAGAGGAGTTACAAAATCAGTACGTAAATAGGAGTTATAGAATCAGTACGTAAAGAGGAGTTAGAGAATCAGTAGGTAAAGAGGAGTTATAGAATCAGTAGGTAAAGAGGAGTTAGAGTTAGAGAATCAGTAGGTAAAGAGGAGTTAGAGAACAAATAGGTAAAGAGGAGTTAGAGAATCAGTAGGTAAAGATGAGTTATAGAATCAGTAGGTAAAGATTAGTTACAGAATCAGTAGGTAAAGAGGAATTAGATAATCAATATGTAAAGAGGAGTTAGAGAACAAAAAGGTAAAGAGGAGTTAAAGAATCAGTAGGTAAAGAGGAGTTATACAATCAGTAGGTATAGAGGAGTTAGAAAATCAGTATGTAAAGAGGAATTTGAGAACAAATAGGTAAAGAGGAGTTAGCGAATCAGTAGGTAAAGAGGAGTTAGAGAATCAGTAGGTAAAGATGAGTTAGAGAATCAGTAGGTAAAGATGAGTTATATAATCAGTAGGTAAAGAGGAGTTACAGAAGCAGTAGGTAAAGAGGAGTTAGATAATCAGTATGTAAAGAGGAGTTATAGAACAAATAGGTAAAGATGTGTTAGAGAATCAGTAGGTAAAGATGGTTATAGTATCGGTAGGTAAAAGGAGTTAGAGAACAAATAGGTATAGAGGAGTTAGAGAATCAGTAGGTTGAGAGGAGTTAGAGAACAAATAGGTAAAGAGGAGTTAGAGAAACAGTAGGTAAAGAGGAGTTAGAGAATCAGTAGGTAAAGATGAGCTAGAGAATCAGTAGGTAAATATGAGTTATAGAATCAGTAGGTAAAAATTAGTTAGATAAGCAGTATGTAAAGAGGAGTTATAGAACAAATAGGTAAAGAGCAGTTAGCGAATCAGTAGGTAAAGAGGAGTTAGTTAATTGGTAGGTAAAAAAGAGTTAGATAATCAGTATGTAAAGATACGTTATAGAATCAGTAGGTAAAGATGAGTTAGATAATCAGTAGGTAAAGATGAGTTATAGAATCAGTAGGTAAAGAGGAGTTAGAGAATCAGTATGTAAAGAGGAGTTATAGAATCAGTAGGTAAAAGGAGTTAGAGAATCAATATGTAAAGAGGAGTTAGAGAATCATTAGGTAAAGAGGAGTTAGAGAATCAGTATGTAAAGAGGAGTTATAGAATCAGTAGTTAAAGAGGATGTAGAGAATCAGTAGGTAAAGAGGAGTTAGAAAATCCGTAGGTAAAGACGAGTTATAGAATCAGTAGGTAAAGAGAAGTTGGAGAATCATTACGTAAAGAGGAGTTAGAGAATCAGTAGGTAAAGTGGAGTTATAGAATCAGTATGTAAAGATGAGTTAGAGAATCAGTATTAAAGAGGAGTTAGAGAATCAGTAGGTAAAGAGGAGTTAGAGAACAAATAGGTAAAGAGGAGTTAGAGAATCAGTAGGTAAAGAGGAGTTAGAGAATCAGTAGGTAAAGATGAGCTAGATAATCAGTAGGTAAATATGAGTTATAGAATCAGTAGGTAAAGATTAGTTAGATAAGCAGTATGTAAAGAGGAGTTATAGAACAAATAGGTAAAGAGGAGTTAGAGAATCAGTAGGTAAAGAGGAGTTAGTTAATTGGTAGGTAAAAAAGAGTTAGATAATCAGTATGTAAAGATACGTTATAGAATCAGTAGGTAAAGAGGAGTTATAGAATCAGTAGGTAAAGAGGAGTTGGAGAATCATTACGTAAAGAGGAGTTAGAGAATCAGTAGGTAAAATGGAGTTATAGAATCAGTATGTAAAGATGAATTAGAGAATCAGTATTAAAGAGGAGTTAGAGAATCAGTAGGTAAAGAGGAGTTAGAGAATCGGTAGGTTAAGAGAAATTAGAGAATCAATAGGTAAAGAGGAGTCAAAGAATTAGTATGTAAAGAGGAGTTAGATAATCAGTAGGTAAATTGGATTAAGAGAATCAGTAGGTAAAGAGGAGTTAGCGAATCAGTAGGTAGATGAGTTAGAGAATTGGTAGGCAAAAAGGAGTTAGAGAATCCGTAGGTAAAGAGGAGTTAGAGAACAAATAGGTAAAGAGGAGTTAGAGAATCAGTAGGTAAAGAGGAGTTAGAGAATCAGTAGGTAAAGATGAGCTAGATAATCAGTAGGTAAATATGAGTTATAGAATCAGTAGGTAAAGATTAGTTAGATAAGCAGTATGTAAAGAGGAGTTATAGAACAAATAGGTAAAGAGGAGTTAGAGAATCAGTAGGTAAAGAGGAGTTAGTTAATTGGTAGGTAAAAAAGAGTTAGATAATCAGTATGTAAAGATACGTTATAAAATCAGTAGGTAAAGAGGAGTTATAGAATCAGTAGGTAAAGAGGAGTTGGAGAATCATTACGTAAAGAGGAGTTAGAGAATCAGTAGGTAAAGTGGAGTTATAGAATCAGTATGTAAAGATGAATTAGAGAATCAGTATTAAAGAGGAGTTAGAGAATCAGTAGGTAAAGAGGAGTTAGAGAATCGGTAGGTTAAGAGAAATTAGAGAATCAATAGGTAAAGAGGAGTCAAAGAATTAGTATGTAAAGAGGAGTTAGATAATCAGTAGGTAAATTGGATTAAGAGAATCAGTAGGTAAAGAGGAGTTAGCGAATCAGTAGGTAGATGAGTTAGAGAATTGGTAGGCAAAAAGGAGTTAGAGTATCCGTAGGTAAAGAGGAGTTAGAGAATCAGTATGTAACGAGGAGTTAGAGAATCAGTATGTAAAGAGGAGCTGGAGAATCAGTAGGTAAAGAGGAGTTTGAGAATCAGTATGTAAAGAGGAGTTAGATAATCAGTAGGTAAAGAGGAGTTAGAGAATCAGTAGGTAAATAGGAGTTAGAGAATCAGTATGTAAAGAGGAGTTAGATAATTGGTAGGTAAAAAGGAGTTAGAGAATCCGCAGGTAAAGAGGAGTTAGAGAATCAGTAGGTAAAGAGGAGTTGTAGAATCAGTAGGTAAATAGGAGTTAGAGAATCAGTATGTAAAGAGAAGTTAGAGAATCAGTATGTAAAAAGGAGTTAGAGAATCCGTAGGTAAAGAGGAGTTAGAGAATCATTATGTAAAGAGTAGTTAGAGATTCAGTATGTAAAGAGGAGTTGGAGAATCAGTAGATAAAGAGGAGTTTGAGAATCAGTATGTAAAGAGAAGTTAGAGAATCAGTAGGTAAAGAGGAGTTAGATAATCAGTAGATAAAGAGGAGTTAGAGAATCAGTATGTAAAGAGGAGTAAAGAATCAGTATGTAAAGTGGAGTTTGAGAATCAGTATGTAAAGAGGAGTTAGAGAATCAGTATGTAAAGAGGAGTTGGAGAATCAGTAGGTAAAGAGGAGTTTGAGAATCAGTATGTAAAGAGAAGTTAGAGAATCAGTAGGTAAAGAGGAGTTAGAATAATCAGTAGGTAAAGAGGAGTTAGAGAATCAGTAGGTAAATAGGAGTTAGAGAATCAGTATGTAAAGAGGAGTTAGATAATTGGTAGGTAAAAAGGAGTTAGAGAATCCGTAGGTAAAGAGGAGTTAGAGAATCAGTATGTAAAGAAGAGTTAGAGAATCAGTATGTAAAAAGGAGTTAGAGAATCCGTAGGTTAAGAGGAGTAAGAGAATCAGTATGTAAAGAGGCGTTAGAGATTCAGTATGTAAAGAGGAGTTGGAGAATCAGTAGATAAAGAGGAGTTTGAGAATCAGTATGTAAAGAGAAGTTAGAGAATCAGTAGGTAAAGAGGGGTTAGATAATCAGTAGGTAAAGAGGAGTTAGAGAGTCAGTAGGTAAATAGGAGTTAGAGAATCAGTACGTAAAGAAATGAGGAGTTAGAGAATCAGTATGTAAAGAGGAGTTAGATAATTGGCAGGTATCGAGGAGATAACATGAGTGACTGTGTAGTATTGATTTTGATAAACGAGTTGAATAAAATGATATCCAACGAATTTTTTAAAGTCAATAATACACATTCACAAATGTAAGATTCTATTTATCACAAAACACACCTACGACGTGATAGTTTCGTTTCACTTTACCTTGTATAGTGCGGCAAGTTGTACGAGAAATCATGACGTCGTTTTGTTGTATACGTTACGCGGCTGTAAATGAGTTCGCTCTACAAATAATGCGACACGTTAAAATAAAATTGAACGTTACTAACATGCATTTTATAAAGTAAGTTTTCAAAGTGAGGATACATATTTAAGGTTTCTGAACGTATTGTTTTATATACCATTCAAACAATTATAATACATGTTTTACTGTACACAAACACAAACACCGTGATTCGGTCCTCAATTGCTTCTGTATTACACTAGTGTATGACGAGACATAATTCATAGCTTTATTACACTCCCAGAAGCCATGTTATGCGATACAATTATTTTCACGGCTGCACACAGCTCTGTCGAAGGTGTTTCTTTAACATTTGTCTTTGCTTTTTTGTCGTGCGCATTTTCATTTCCGATTAATATGCTTAGACGGCAGATCACTTTAATAACATATGAAATATCTTCTCAGGTTATTTTACATTATGCAGTGACAATTGTAAACTATGTATCATAAACAACATTTAAGTGATACTTAAGTTGAACAACCTATTGATATTCACATTTTACAAGAATATTAACTGGATTGAAAAGTGTACCTTTGCGGAGTATGACTGTGTCCTTTAACGATCAAATATTGTGTTTATTGTCAGTGCATGTATAATTATGTAGAATAAATATTTCACTGGACATATTTGCTATTGATCAGCATTTTTATCTATCGTTTGTATTATTTCACATTGCATATTTTAAAACTGCATTGTCAGATATTTAAAAAAAAAACTTCATTGATTAACATTAAGAGCATAATAAATACGTATCATCCGTTCTGATGAAATTTACGACGGTATTCACATGTCACCACATATTTATTACTCAGTACTCGAAATGCAGGTCATGGACAAAACGTAATATAAAGACAATCACTTCATTGTAAATGATATTGTAATAAATGCATTTGTCAACGAAGAAAGAGGGGGACTAACGACTTTTTCACCGCATTCTTGAGAGATATGACTCCAAGAAAAGAAACACATACAGGTATCAAGAACACACACTCATATTAAAACTCAGAAAATAACCACATTCAGGTATTGGGACATAGTTATACTAAGACCCGTTCATATTTGATCTCAGAAAATAAACTTTTGCAGGTTTTGGGACAAAGTTATATGAGTATTAAATACAATTTACAGTGCACACTTATGCAAGGGGAATACCGCCATGTTTCTGTTCATTTACATTGCATTCCCATTTATCGCAGTGTCTAAATAATGGCTTCATATATCTTACTGCTTAATTGTATGTGCCTGATTTGTATTACTGTTTGCCCGTAGTCCATTTTAGGTGCTAGTGCCACCAGAAGAAGTGGAGGTGTTTCCTCAAGTCCAAGATGCCCCATGAGGGATGTTCTGAGGCTTGGATTTATTGACATTCCAGCCGCCAGAATGTTAACGAGTTCATAGTCTTGATCATCTTCGACGCTTGATTGTGAATACAAACGTCTTTACCAGTTGAGCAGAAACAAATTTGAAACTGGAACCACGTGACCGTAATGTTGTTTTCTTAAGTATTTCTGACCATCTCATTTAGTTATATCATGTTTAAGTTTTCCGCTTTGTCTATATATAAATGTATTGTCTTACTGCCTTTCTGTATATCTTGGACCATTGGATAGCAGCTGTTCTTGTCTCAGCCAATCAGAAACCGTACCGGCAAAAATCTAATTTTGTTTAGGAAGTCTGTTCTAGACCTTTGTCTTGAAAACAAGCAAGCGTCGCAGGTGATCTAGACTAGCGAGTTCATTATTTGTTGGCGTACCCTTCGGCATACTGAAAAGAGACTTAATCCATACGTGAATATAAGTACATACGCATATATATATTGTTTAAAAGCGAAATAACTGCTACTTAATGGATCAAAACAGGTTGATCGAGTTACAAGTCCTACAGTTTCATTGGGAGATAACTGCAACTGAATTTATCAAACAAATTGTTACAGTTATAGTCCTGCAATTCGTATACATTTCGAGGTTACACTGTGTAAATAGAGAAATGAGTCAAACACTTGCGAAATAAGATTTTTATGTACAAAACCAGCCCGAAGCACACAAAGTATCGCAGATGATCAAAACAGAACTGAAAATAGACCAGGAAGTTGACATCCTGAGCTTATCCAGATAATTATTTTATAACGTATATCTACATTGCCTATACTACACTATTACAAACACATAATTCTACGTAATATTCCAGATATATATCAACGTGTTTTGTACAAAAAAGGGCTACAATTCATTATAGAAAGGACAACTCTGTCATGTGTAGTAGACCTTTTAATCAAAGTATACTTTATAACACGAAATTCATAAATGTTGAAGTTTCGCCTGAAGTCAAGCCATTTCAGTATTGTGTTGAATGTTAAGAATTGCAACGTTTAAAGCATAAGTTTGCTCACCTGCTTGAGCCAAATGCGCGTTCTGTCGATAATGAAACTGTTCGGCGCTGTTTAAACCTTATTTCCGAAAGGACAGGCGTAATGTCGCCGTATACCATTCGATTAGCAGTAGCGTATTAAACGTACAATATATAGCGGAAATTCCCGAGTTGCGTTTCGTTCTCATTTCAGTATACTGGCTTCCTATGATATCGTGGGTTCTATGCTACCGCGGCAATCCTTGTTTTCCTGTTTTTTCCCACGGACCGCCACCTATCGGTTGTTTAGGGGTTTTTATCCGCTAACCCGGAAGACACTGCCAAAATGTCCCGAGTCCTGGTCATAGAATTCTCTATTTTTTCAATGTATTCTTACCCCTTATTCATAAAAATAGTCACTATTTCTGTAAAAGTATGGTATTAATTTTTGGCTGTCGAACTGGTTGCCGTTTAATACCGGGTCATGACGTCACAGAGGTCAATATTTACTATACTACCTTATAAGGCACTTTATGCGCCCAAAAATGTACGGAAACAAATAAGGACCGAAACTAAAAATTCGTATTTTTTATTTAAAACATATATCAGGGTCACAATGTTGTAATTTTTCTGTTACAGGTTTCGAATGAAAAATACCAAGACTACAATATAACAGGGCAAACCTTCAAAGAGTGTTTGAGGCCACAAGAGGTGGAATGACTGTTTTTAGGGCTGCCAGGGAGTATAGTGTTCCGGAGTCGATCCTTAGGGACAGGACTAGAGGCAACGTTCCAGTTAATGTTACTATTGGTTTTAAAAAGATATTTCCAAAGAGATGAAGAGGAGGAACTTGTAAAAGATATAACTTATATGGCAGACATTGGGTATGGGTACACCAAATCCAGCATCCAGTACATGGCAATGGACCTAGCGAAGTCACTGAACAAAAATCCGAAGTCTGTTGATCATCTTAGCAATTGTTGGTTTTATGGGTTTTGAAGAGATGCCCAGATCTCAAAATTGCCAAACCGCAGAAGTTATCAGTCGACAGGGCTAAATCTGCTTCACAGGAAACCTGGATAACTATTATAAGGAGCTTAGCACTATATTGACCAGCAACAACTTGAATGGCAAACCAGAACGTATATACAACCTGGACAAGAAGCCATGGTGGCATCTCAACATCAACACGAATCTCTGTCTACCAACGAAATTTTCTCTCCAAATCCTGCCCATCATGAACCATCAACACGTTCCATACAACTGGCATCCACCTTTTTCAAGCAACGCACCATTACTCACGCGCTTTTACGTAAACCAAAGCGAAAGTTCGTTCCACCATTCTTGGCAGGAAATCTATTAACAAAAGAAAACACAGCTATTATGGTTAAGTCGGCATCAAAGAAGATAAAGTCTGAGCCCACCGTTTAAAAAAAAAACGTAACTGGTCAAAGTGTCAGACAAATGTCCAATGCTGAGCCTATACCAAGCACCTCTGGTACTAATACATGTAGGAAAGGTGGACCTATTGATGTAATGCCAGAAGACAGTGTTTCCTCAGACAGTTAGAACGAGGACCCAGAAGAAGCGAAATGCTGCGTTTGCCATGACTGGCAGCCAGAGGAGCTGAGACAATGTCAAAACATTGTTTTCGTTTCATGGGCAAAATGAGACTTTTGTTTCCATTGGACTCATCTGAAGTTTTTTTCAGAGGTCAGGGTAATGAAGACAAGTGTAGGTTCCCTCATTGCCTTGACAAGTAGGACTTAGTGCTGGGCGTGGGATGGGATGGGAGTGGGGGCGTATATATAAATAGAGTTATGGGCATTTATAAGATATATTCATTGGATCATTTTAAAGATGTGCGCAAGGTTAAGTTGCCGGTTAAACTCTGTTACAAAGTCGAGTAATTAAAACAATATATGAACCAGAGTAATGGGCATTTGTTAGATGTATTTATTGGACCATGCTAAGATTTGTATAAAGTTCCATTACTGTTGACCTTAAACAGCGAAAGTTATTATCCACAATCAGTTGTCAGGTAACGAACAGACAATCGGACCGATGGACAGACGAACATAGTGACGGACATCCCAATGACATTACACGTCCTTACGGAAGTATGAAAACAATGTTAACTGAGCCCTGTAGCTACTGCCTCTCACTAATTTTAAAACGTATTTACTTTTCCTTACAATTGCTTTAACCACTTTATGTTCGTTCAAAATACTTCATTTCTTCGTTTTTCATCAATTTTTGCGCACAATATGACCTATTTATGTGTCGACGTGCCGTAAAACACCATTCATTCATTCAAAATATAAAGGGTGGAACAAGTTTTATTTAATAGGTCCGGATACTCACTATCATACTCGGCGAATATCATCATTACGTGGTCCGAGTATTAACTTTCATACCCTATCCAACCACTGACCAAGAAGAAATAACGGGGTTGGCTGGGGTGTGAAAATATAAATAATTTCGGCTTTAAAAGTTTGCATATTGTAAAATTAAAACATTAATAGGTAATTTTAAACAGGTTATCGCATTTTCTCAGTACAAATTGTTTTTAAAGACATTTTCTATAGTTTTTTCTGCGTAACAGATTTTCTTTAAACTTTTTGTACAGCAAGTCTGTTAAATATATAGACGGAAAATGCACAAAAAATGGTAGGTCACCATAATTGTTAAAAAATAATTTGTAATGCCACCGTCATGTCAATCTGTCCAAAAAGTTGAACAAGTCCATGAAATAGCTACGTTCACCATAAGACACACACGATGTCTTGGCTTCAACGCATTTATCTAATGTGTTTATAGTCGTGCAATTTTTATTAATCAGAAACTGTTAAAAATACTGATCTCTGCCGTCAAAATTACCAACGCTTTGGCATCTGGCGTTAAAGTCACACATGAATATTCAGAGTACGTACTCCAAAGATTATATATTAACTTATCAATATAGTCTTTATAATTCCTTATCGGATGGTTACTGCAAGGAAGGTGTACTTGAAATATGTACATATTTTGAAATTGAGCGACTTTAAACTGTACACCCACTATCCTGTCATCGTCGATGTTTAATGGTGTAATGTATTGGTCATGTTTAACATGCCACATTATTGCAACACCGCCTTTACCAACACGCCTATAACATTGTTATCGCTTGCATCGAAGAAGAGCAAATTATGACTAGAGTCAGTGCTCGGACAGTCCACCTAAGTCTATTGTATATTTCTTAAGTGAATCACACAGATATGTACTGCTAGACATAAGTCCTGTAACAGTCCATGCGAGAAAATTAAACTTATTCAAGAATGACATTTTCGCGGTGTTTCTTGTATTTTTATGAGACGATAACATGATTTATTTAATCCGTATCTAAATACTGGTACATATTATCATGCTCGAAGTTAACGGATTGCGTGCGTATGTTGTGCCAGGTATATTGTTGCACATTACGCTCATGCCATGGTTTATACTGTCACTCTACATAAGTGCGCATTTTAGCATTTTCGACGGTTTGCACATATGACGTGGCCAGAAGTCGCTACTTTCATGTAAATTGCTATCCACGTTTGCTTCGATCTTAAGCTGTATAACAACAACATCAGAAACAAGATGCGAATAAATAGATTTACGTTTGTTACTTTTGGGCCACGACGACCAACAAAGCTCGCAATCTTATTCGCATTTACTGTGTTATCGCTTTGTCCGCTTACGCACATACACACTGAAATCTTCATCTTCTTCATAATCATTACTGACTACGTCACAATGTGTAATTCTCACGGGAATACCATTTTTACACGGGCAACTTGTGGTACCGATTGCGCATATAATATCCGAAAAAAGTCACTGGACAGTTTTGGGAATAGCGGGTCAAATTATTTTTATTTTGTTACATTTTTTACGTTTGTTAACATTTTTGGCAGAACCATGCTTTTTACCTTGGGTCTGGGACAATACAGAAGTAATATACCTCGCGTTCGATTCTTCCGATTCATCAGCACCCACACATTCGCCTGCATGTTGATTACCGACAGATACACGTGCGGAATCTGAGCGATCGGGAGAACCAATATTAGATGAAACATTGTGCATTCTAAGGGGATTTGATTCCAGAACCTCAACCCCTACGTATCAGCAATTTCGATTGGATTAGTTTCATGCGGATAGCAGTTGTTAATTATGGCAATTCCAACGTTACCAAATGTATCATCAGATTCCAAATAAATCTGTGGATATACTAGAGGAGAGTTATCAACGTATACTAGATAATGTGCGCTCTCAACTGTCTTTTAACAACTGTCATGAATACTCTCCAACGATTTCCTTAGTCTCAGTGTTTGTTAGGTCACTGATATGTTTATATGTTTCGCACTGGCAGTTTCAGAACATGCCTGTATGTCAGCTTTCGTACTAAACACTGTCTTTGTAACAGCTTGTATTTGTTGAAATCATAAACTTTCATTTGCTACCATGCACTGTTTAAGCATGAGCATTTCTGCCTACAACGACGTTACCGTATCCTTTAGTATAGTAACGTCATGGCTGCACATACACGTTGTTGTTGACACATGTAATTCCTGGGAAGTGCGCTCCGGGATTGTGACATGGATTTTCGTCGAGAAGTGCTTATTAATTATATAAGAAAATAACAGTCGTACCCTCGATTACCGCCAGCAGCGTACGTATGTTATTGGCTAGTTTAACTGCTAATGTTTCACCTTTTCGGGTATACACACGCATTTTCATCTCAACCTGTAATCCGTACGGGAAGTCTTCAGATTGCTTCAATGTATCGTATAGCAACAAATCGGTTAATAATACTGGTGTCAGTTCAAACATATGATCTTCCAAACATTCGGAGTCCATTTTGTCTACATTTTGTCAACACTCGATTTATGTAAGTATGTAATCAGAGTGCGTCAAATATAACGGCGGTATATCTAACACTAACCACTTATCCCCGCAGGCACGGTGGGGTGGGATTAGTAAAGAATTAGTTCAAAAAATGCACTCTAGACTATAGCTGGCCTAGGGCAAACTAAAGGAAGAAAATAATCCAGGCCACCGTCCATTTTTTTAAATAAACAAAAGAAAAACACATATCTCAAGAAAAACGTTTTGGTATAGCATTGATGCTTTTGGAATTACCACAGCTCTGTAGAAAAAGTACTTAACTTTCTTTAGATGTCCTTGCAATCTCCTACATAATCCGGAATCATGCATTAAATCCAATAAATATTCCTTTTTTTCCACGAGAAAAATGTTCACACATCTATTCATCAGGCATACGCACAAACAATGGTTGTGTTTAAATAAATTGGTATTGCTGGCTATAGTTTCATTATCCATTTTTGTGAAAAACTGCCAGCGGTTATACATTATCAAGATCAAAACCTGGTGGGCGGGACTTACTTTCCATCGATATATTATCGAACACTGTTTCAAAGTTGTTCAAGTCACAAACATCAGGTTTTCAGCTTTCACAATATAAATCCGCTTAACATATCTTATTTCTTACCTGACATGGAATTTATGTATATAATACAAAGGTTGTCGAGACATAATACAATCAGTTCCCACAACTTACATTATCTGCCCTCATCAAACAAGAAACAATGTGTAGCTTCAACCTGTATTACAATTTACATTCGGTGTTAGAACTTAGTGTGTTTAAAAAAAACTTAATCTGTGTTTTGCATGTGTTCTGACGTTTCAAATTGTTTAACTTAATGACATCTTGACGGTTAAAGTCATAACGTCAGGGATATTGATAGGACATTTAATACATGCATCTTCACTATTATCTATCAGCATTTAGTATTTAATCTATGTTATTCTACCTTATTTACCACATGCATAGACTACAACAAACATCCTTTGCTAAACGCTGCTTGACGATTTATTGTTTTCGATTTGGTAGACTAAGTACTATAATATTAGATAACATTTATGTGATGGCGAGTTGTCCGTCGTCCCTCCGTCCGTTAACTTTTTAATCAATAGAGACTTCATTATTAATAGGATCTTTACGAAACTTTGGCAGTATCGTTATATCAATGAAAAATCGGAGGAATCGAAAACCAACCAGATCGGATTAGTAACAGCAGAGTTATGGCCCTTGTTTCGCTGAAAAATGCCATATTAAAGACATTTTCTATAGTTTTTTCTGCATAACAGATTTTCTTTAAACATTTTGTACAGTCAGTCTGTTATATTTATACACAGAAAAGGCAAAACTAATGGTAAGTCACCATGATTGTTAAAATTTAAACAAATAATTTGTAATGGCACCAAAATTGTATTAAAAATCTGTTGAGACCATTACCACAATTTATGCACATATTAGCCCATTATGATACAATTTCCTTTTTTTTGTATGTTCCCAATTATAGAATTTGTTTAAACTTTCTACGCACATAGTTTAACATATATAAAAACAAAATGTGCAATACAAATGATAGGTCCCCATGCTTGTTTAGAAAAAAAGTTTTAAACCCTACCCCTATGCTAAAAGGCCAAGTTTTGTATGAAATTATATAGAAATGGTATGTTTTCCTTTATTGTAATGTTCATAATAACAGAATTTGTTCAAACTTCCTAGGCACTTATTAAACATATATTTAGGCAATATATTCAATTAAAACTATAGGTCACCATGCATATTGAGATTTAATATTGTTTTTTGGAACCCTACCATCATGCTTAATTTTTTTAATTATGTTGGAATTTTTACAAAATGCTATATTTTTCCTATTTTATGTATCTAATAATAGGCATTTATTTAAATAAACACAAAACAATAAATAAAAGAAATAAATCAATAAAAAAAACATTCAAAACAATAAAAAAAGAAAAAAAATACAACTAGACATCAAAAGCAACATTCCTGTAAATTTTTAGGAAAATCCATCGAATAGTTTTAGAAGAGAAGTCACCCAAAAATGCTGCGCATGAAAAACTACAGAAAATGTTACACTCTAGCACCTTCATTTTGTATTTGATCTTTACGAAACTTTACCAGGGTATTTATATCAATGAAAGTGCAAATCAGCCAGATCGGACTAGTAACACCGGAGTTATGACCCCTGAATTATTGACAAATGTGTTACTTTTTGATGTCAACACTCTAGCACCTACATTTTTCATCCGATCTTTACCAAACTTTACCAGATGGTTAATATCAATAAAAGCGCAGATGAGATAAAAAAAACAACAACACCCTGATCGGACCAGTAACACCGAAATGATTGCCCTTGATTTTCTGAAATATGCTATTATTTGGCCACGTTATTAGGATAGGGCATTTTCATCCGATCCTTTCTAAACTTTACCAGATTGCTTAATCTAATAAAAGCTCGGATGAGTTTGAAAATGGGCCAGATTGAATAAATAACTCTAGAGTTATG
Source organism: Cyrtodaria siliqua (assembly GCA_037043455.1). Taxonomy (NCBI): domain Eukaryota; kingdom Metazoa; phylum Mollusca; class Bivalvia; order Adapedonta; family Hiatellidae; genus Cyrtodaria; species Cyrtodaria siliqua. The sequence goes on along the minus strand of JAWPHD010005395.1, from coordinate 33,974 downwards.
GCCTTTGTTTTTTTTAAATGTGCAATATGTTCTATTTGGAACTTGGGTCAAACTCATGGTTTCCGCTCAATAACATGTGTTAGGAAGTATAGCGATGAAATTTGCAAGGTAGGTAGCTTATATAGAAAGGACGTTTGGGTTGTATTTGGGGCCACTTGTCACTGTTACTAAAAATAGTAAAATAAATTGTTTCCGCTCAATAACATTTGTTTGGTGTGAGGTATTGTGACGAAACTTGCTGGGCAGGTGTCTTATGTGGAAAGGAATTTTGGGATTGAAATTGGGGTCACTGGGTTCATGGTCAAGGTCAGTGTTACTAAAAATAGAAACATGTTTTTTGCTCAATCATTTTTCTTAGGAATGAGGTAGTGTAATGAAACTTGCAGAGTATGTAACTTATATAGAAAGGAGGTTTGGGATTGCGTTTGGGGCTACTGGGATTAAGGTCAATGTCACTGTTACTAAAAAAGAAAACTGGTTTCTTCTAAGTTATGCCTAACTTTTGTTAGGAGTGAGGTATTGCTCTATATTTGATGAATACCGTCTTTGTGGCTTTATAGGCTATTGTTTTTTGTATTTATATATACAGGAGCATCTTTATCAATTGTGTTGTACTTATATTGCCTATTAATGCTACCTTGATGGTTAAAGAATAGTTCATGGCGGGGATTTCTTTATTTACACTGTCCCGTTTAATTGGGATGAAGTAGGGTAAGTGTGAGGTTTGGTGCACCGTAGAACCTGGTTTAAACCCCCAGACACTATGGTAAAGTTTGGAAAAGATCCGCTGAAATATGAAGTCCCGATCCTGACAAGGCAAAATTACAGCATATTTCAGAAAATCAAGGGCCATAACTTCAGTGTAAATGGTCCGATCTGGCTGGTTTTCGAACTCATTCAAGATTGCATTGCTATTAACGATCCGTGTAAGTTTGGTAAATATCAAATAATAAAAGAAGGTGACAGAGTGTTCACAAGGCAGAAAATGGCATTTTTTAGCTAAAGCAAGGGCCATAACTCCAGCGTATATGGTCCGATCTGGCTGGTTTTCGAATTTGTTAGACCTTTTATTGATATGAACAAGCTTTGTTAGTTTGGTACAGAACAAATCATAAATGAACGTGCTAGACTGTTAACAAGGCAGAAATCGCACTTTTCAGCAAAACAAGGACCATAACACTGGATTTACAAATCTGATCTGGCTGGTTTTCGAAATGATCTGAGCATTCATTGATATAAATACACAGGCAAATGTTTGGTAAAGATCAAATACAAAATACAGGTTCCAGAGTTTAAACAAGACTTAATTTGGCATTTTTCAGCGAAACAACGGCCATAACTTGGTGTTACTAATCCGATCTTGCTGGTTCTCGAACTCATGTGAGCTTTTATTGATATAAAGCCACTGGCAAAGTTTCGAAAGGATCCGAGTAATAATTAAGTCCCTATCGCGTAAAAAAGACAAAAGTAAATGGACGACGAACGGACGTCGGACAACTCGCTATCCTATACGCTCTGCTGGACTTCGGTCAGTAGAGCTAAAAATTATAACCATTTCGGTAGAAATCTTAGTATATTGGGCGTATTAAACGACATTGATGCAACATGTATAACACCATGTGCTATAAGTAATAATTTCATGTACAATACAATAATTTACGCAAAATTGAATGTGTCTTGATACAAAATAAACACTAGAATGTGCTAGAAATATGATATTTTCTCTCAAATGATTTTGGTTTCACTTACAACATAAATCAAGACTGTGAACGTTGTTGTTGTCACATTCTTTGATTTAACTCAGTGTTAAAATTGTCCTTGATCTTATTGAAGCAAACTCTAAAAACTCAAGTTTGGTCTAGGAAAAATCTCAGTGAATACGATATGCAGTTACAATCGATTAACCGGTATATCATTATCAACGCGTAAACTTGTTCGGCCTTTGGCAATTCAGCTAAGAAGATCACTTGAAACACATAATAATTATCTTAGTTTACACTGGTTGTGATTTGTGATTAATTTATGCTGCTTTCGTCAGAACCGTACCATTAATGTTTGACGGCGCACTCGGTATTTATCTGTTTTTCATTCCTTTGTTTATGTGCTCATACTTGGCTATAATGCAACTTATGAAATATGCGAAGAGCTGCGCCTTTTTCCTCAGTATCTCATGTATGTAACTTGGTTGAAATACCTCAAGTCTATATGTGTTTGGAACACCTCAAGCCTCGGCTGTTGGAATATTACACATCTCCATGGCCTATATCTGTTGTGATATGTTTTGTAACCATATGGTAGAAATATCTTAGATCTATATGGTTAAAATATCTCATATCTATTGGGTTACCTTATCTGAATCTGAAGCATCTGGGGTTGAAATATATATTGTCTCCATGCGGCTAAAATATTTTATGTTTAGGTCCCTGCATGGTAGAAATATCTGGGGTAATTCATTATGTGTTTAAAGTATCTTAAAGTGGTTGAAATCTATCAGGTCTATTTTGGTTGATATATCTCTTAGTCTCCTTGTGGTTGGAATATCTCAGGTATATATGTGGCTGGATAATATATCAAGTATATGTTGTCGGAATACCTTATATCTCTATATGAGATTGATATGTAACATCATGTCATGTGTCGGTGTTGTTTGTTAATATCACATCACTACGTTGTTGGAATCTCCCATGTACCTATGTGGTCAGCAAATCTAACATATCTCACGATTTTATGTCGTTGAAATATTTCAGGTATTTATGCCATTGGAAGGTCTTGTATTTCTCTCATTGTTCATGTGGTTGGAATATTGTATAGGTCTCAGCAGTTGGAATATGGTATGATTCGATGTTGCTGGAATATCTATCAGTCACTGGAGTACATTGAATGGACCTGAAATTAAATATAATTTATAAATTAAAGTTCTTGTTAAGTGACCATTACAAAAATATTAAGATGACAACATGGTCTGAGGTTGCTCTACTGGTTAACATTTTCGAGGATGTGATATATATTATTTCCATCTATTCTTGTTTATTTAATATGATCACAACCTAGTGCAGTGGCCAATTTTTGACCATTCTGGGCATATGAATGCAATGATGAATTGGTGCTAGGCCACATGCTTTATTTTATTTTAGTTTAACGCTCTCATGCTTTGTAACATTTCGGTTAATTTTTGATCATTCACGATAGATCATCTTTTAAAGAAAAATTGTACAATGTTGTTGTAATAGCATTTTTATTCCGAAGTTACCGTAATGCAATTTACAAACTTGCAAATTTGTTTATAGTTACTTGATGTTCATATTAATGCTTTTCTTTCAAATTGTGAATGAAAATTCCAAATTAATCAAGTCGGACATATGACCAACTCCTTAACGAAACAGTGTCTATAAATTAATCTGATAATAATAGGTAGATAAAGAGATATGCAAAACACATCAGAATTACAGTACACAGACAACTAATTTATGTAATGTTATATAATAATATATACAATTAGTTTAAGCATAAATTATATTTTTATGAATAACTGCAATTTATACTGGGTTCTCTTTTTGTTGGATTAGAAAATTTAACAAAATATAAATAATGTATTTGTGTGTTCCATGGAACATTTGTGTCACCTGCCGTTGGTTTATTTGAGGAAGTACAATCTAACCATAACGTTTGAAGACAGGGGTGCAATCCTTCAAGAAGTATGGAGCAGATTTGTTTTATGATTGTTAAAGTTTATAAAAAAAAGGGGCATAACTCGGCACTGGATAATTGATAAGGAGGAACCATATAAAAGTTCATGGATGTAGGTCAATATTTTGCCAAGTTATGAGTTATGTTAGGTTGCAGGTCTTGTATGAAAAGGGCCATTCTTCTACCAAAATGGAAGTCAGGGTTATTTGGACGTATAAATGGCATTGATTAATTTATATGGAATAACTGTTTAAAGAGTAATGACCATAGGTCAATATTTTGCCAAGTTATGAGCCAGGTTAGCTTGCAGGTTAAAGTTTAATGAAAAGGGGCATAACTCCACCAAAATTGAAAGTCAGAGATATTGGACATGCTCTATGATATTTCTTTGGTAAAGATGAAGATGTGTATGAAGTTCCATGAGCATAGGTCAAATGCAAGGTGACACAATAAATAGTTCTCTTACAGTAAATTGTTTTTCCATATTTAATAGGCATATCCTTCATAAATTATAATCCGTTGCCAATTGTCTCAGTTGGACTGCCCATTAATCTGGTGAGCGAAACCCGAATCTGTATCACATTATATTTAAAGGGACATTAGCTGTAACTTTTAGCTTATAAAATGTCATAGTCTCACTAAAATAAGTATGATTAGGTATTGTACATGTATTTAATAAATAGAAACAAGATGTTTTGGTACAATTCAATGGCGGTAGAGGTGGGAATCGGCCAAAATGCCTTGGTCGATCATCGGTTAGATGCTCATAACCGATGATCGACTAATAGTCGACTAATACGGTTATTATATATATATATATATTAAAGTGTAAGTTTATTGCCTGGTGTTTATGCTGAATTTTTATCTTTTTAAAGTAGCTATATTATATATTGCAACTTAGTTTATGCTAATCACTAATGGATTTGCTGTATTTATTATTGTTTAATGTGAAATTAAGTTTAGTTTTTGTATGAAAGCGTGTACTCTGAACATTTATTGTTAAATTCGTGATGTTTGATCGACAGTAAAACTAAAATGCTAGATTTGCTTGTTTAAACGTTTTAAAGGAGATCCAATATGAAGTATATAATACATCATTATCAGCTTAAATACATGAAAGACCACATACATATTTAAACTTCAATCATGAAAAAGAAATAACGAAATAACTGCAACACTTACAATCTTGTCATGACTAGATATAAAGGGGGGGCCATAGTTTAGTTTAAAAAAGCATGTGTAGTAAAACCTGGCGGTATAGTGTTGTATAATGATGCTAAATACATGTGTGAAGTTTTAATTATGTAAAGTAAGGTTAATTCTGTAACTTTAACCAGGGGATACAGACGACAACGACGACGATCAAGTTATGACAATAGTTATTTTCTTCAAAACAGTGGGAAAAAATAATCCTTGGTTGGAGGACCATCCTTTAGTTTTTCAAACCGAAAGCACACTTTCGAATTTATATTATTGCCACCATAGTTTAACAGACATTTTTCTCGATAATTCACGCTTCAAGCAACAGCGTCTCGGCGATTATGATAATTAGGCTATCAACACGGTACCGGTACAAAGAAATCCCGATGATCGTAGTCGGAGTTTTATTGCCGATGATTGGTCGGTCAATTCAAAGGCGACCAATTGTCGATTGTAATCGGAACACCACCAAATGGTGGAATGAAAAAACAACAAGTAATGTCACTGTAAGTGACAAATGCCCCCGAAGTGAACTTTGACCTCTAAGTGTGACCTTGACCTTAGAGCCATGGACCTGGATTTTATGCACGACACGTCGTCTTGTTGTGGTGAGCATTTGTGTTAAGTGATTTGAAAATCCGTTCATGAATGTCAGAGTTATTAACCGGTCACAAAAGCACTTCTTTTTTACCTTTGACCTCTAAGTGTGACCTTGACATTGGAGCCACGGACCTGAATTTTGTGCGCGACACATCGACATGTTGTGTTGAGCATTGATGCCAAGTTATTTGAAAATCCGTCCATGAATGTTATTGACCGGACACGATTTTACGGACGACCGGACAGACGGCTGGGGCGACTACTGTATGCCACCCTTTGGTCACAAACAGTCACAAGAGATCCGTTGTACACTCTATTGGCTAAAATGGCTTTTATATTAAGGGTTGTTGTCACAAAATTCCCTTGAGTACTTCATTTAAACAAGAGGTCAATGACCTTGAAGCTCTACGGAAAGGTTTTGATAGCTAGATCAGCCATGGGAACTTGTGAAGTTTTATGGAAATAAGACCAGCACTCTATGTAAACAAAGATGGCTGCTGGCGGCCATATTTGACATCAAATCAACAGAATTTTACTTAGAACCAATAACATGTTATGCCAGTAATTTTAGCAAAGGTTCCACATCAATATCACTTATGGTTTTTTAGAAGTAGTAGCCACAAAGTTGTATTTTTAAAATCAATTTATAGCTAAAGTTGCCATCTTAAATTAACCGCCAATCTGGTTTTACTTGGGAGTAACTATACATCAAGAGCAACATTCGTGTGAAGTTGCATGAAAATCCATCAAGTAGTTTCAAAGGATTAATCGCCGCAGGTTTTTCCTAGATAACTATATGTAATCAAAGATGACCTCTGGTGGCCATGTTTGATATCGAATCAAAATGAATTTTGTGTAGGACCAACTACATGTCACGTAAGTCATACTAGTAAGATTCCAAATCAATACTGGTAACTTATGATTTTATGAAAAGTTAGGTTGCCACAAACTTGTATTTTTAAAATATATTTTTAGCTGTGGCAGCCATCTCGAATTTCCAGCCGTCCTGAATTTTTACTTATGACCAGCTAGACATCAAGAGGAACATTCCTATCAAGTTTCATGAAAATTCATAAAGAAGTTTCAGAGTAGTCACCGCAGGTATTTCCTATATAACTCTTTGTAATCAAAGACGGCCGCTGGTAGCCATGTTTGACATCGAATTGAAATTAATTTTGATTAGGACCAACTTCATGTCATGGCAGTCATTTTAATAAAGTTCCAAATCAATATCACTTTTTTTTTTGAAAAGTAGATGTCACACAACTCGTATTTTTAAAATCTATTTTAAACGTGGCAGTTTCTTGTATTTTCGGCCGAACTGAATTTATTCTAGGATCAACTAGACATCAAGAGCAATATTCCTGTGACGTTTCAGAAAAATCCATCAAGTAGTTTCGGAGGAGTAGCCATGTTTAATGTGAAAGCAAAATAACGTGTCTTTTTAAGTGTTTTTTTTTATCTTGAATTACTGTCTTGAATTTCGGGCCGGCCTGAAATTTTGCTAGGATCAACCAGACATGAGGAGCAACATTCCTGTGAAGTTTCATGAAAATGAGTCGAGTAGTTTCATGGAGTAGTCGCTATAAGTTTTTACTATATAACTCTTATGTAAACAAAAAATGGATCTATTTTATGTAAACAAAGACAGGATCAACTAGGCACCAATAGCAACATTCCTGTGAAGATTCATTAAAGTCCGTCGAGCAGTTCATGGGAGCAGTCACCACAAGATGTTCATGTCAACTCCATGTAAACAAAGACAACCGCTGGAGCCATGTTCAACGTCGAATCATAATGACTTTTGACAAGGACCAACATTCTGTCATGCTGATCATTTTAGAGAAAGTCCTTAATCAATATCACTTGCAGTTTTCAAGAGTAGTCGCTACAAACTTCACATCAGCTTGAATTATTGCAAGGATCAATTAGACATCATGGGCAACATTTCTGTAAAGTTTCATAAAAAATCATCCGGTAGTTTCAGAGGGGTAGCCGCTACAAAAAAGGTTTACGAACGTATATACGGACAGACGATTGACACCGCACCACGGCATAAGCTCTGCTGATCTTTGAAACCATATAATGACCTTCAGCGTGACCTTGACCTTTATATATTTTAGTATGGTTATGTCGATGTTGTCATGATGAGTACGTATCTATATTTTGATGAGAAAGTTATAGCCAACGTTAAGTTTTCGTTCACGAAGAAGGAAACATATATTTAACCCATCTAATGTCCTTTACATGTTATGGTATGGTCATGTCGATGTTGTCATGATAAGCATATACTGAAAGTTTGATGACGAAATACCAGGAAATGAGAAAGTTATAGTCTTTGTTAAGTTTTCGTGAAGAAAAACAATGCATATTTAACCAATATAATGTCAGTTACCTTGACCATTATATTTTAGTATGGTCATATGTCGATGTTGTCATGATGGGTATATATTGAAATTTTGATGAAGAAATTAATAAACAACACGAAATGTCACTGTAAGTGACGAATGCCCCCCGAAGTGACCTTTCACCTCTAAGTATGGCCTTGACATTTCATGTGTTGTTGCGCCGTAAAACCCAGTTCAATTCAATTTTTGGCTTTGTAGATCAAAAGTCATCTCCATGTGGTTACAGTGGTAGAACACAACCACTGTAAATCCCGCTGGAGGCAATGGGTATGACCCCCCCCCCCCCACCCCACACACACACCCATTCATGTTCATTTTGTCTTTTTTTATCATGTTCATGCAAGGTCTTTTTCATGACACCGCATATGCAAATGTGGAAAGTAGCTCCATCGTTAATGGAGTGCCCATGCTCCATACTTTATCTAGATGTCAATGGAGGATGAGCTGGCGTATTCATCCCTTTTTGGCGCCATATAACCTTTCTTGTGTTGGTGCGCCTTAAAACCCCAATTCAGTCAGATCAAAGGTCAAGGGTTTCCATGACCTCATATGGAAGTGCTCCGCGCACTAACTTTGTAAACATAAAACCCACCCGCATGAAACTTCATCGGTAGACTTCCGTTGATGAGAGGAAGAAACCTATTCTGTTGGGGTTCAGTAGGTCAAATGTCAACAATGTCGACATAACCTTATATGGAAATACACATAAAATATGCGATGAATTCAAAAGCGCGACACCTGCGCCCTATGATAACTTTGAAACCATAACACTCATGAAACTTAATAGATACATTACTCTTGTTGAGAATGGGAACCCTGATGTTTTTGGGATATTTGCATTGACAATTTACTTTTGAGCCATTACACCTAAACACATGAAACTTTATAGGCACGTTGCCCTTGGGGAGAGGAGGTAACTTGTTAATTTTTGGGTTTGGTAAGTCAAAGGTCAAGGTCGTCAAGATATGCATTGTATGCGATAACTTCATAACCATGACATCCGCAATCCTGAAACTTTAAAGGTACATTGCCTATTGTTTGTGCGGTAAAAGGTCAAGGTTACCATGACCCTATATGGAAAAATGCATTTTGTGAGATAATTCCGGAAGTATATTACATCCTATGAAAATGCATTGGTATATTGCCATTCGTGAGAGGTGTCAGCCTATTGCTTTGTATGGGATCCGTAGGTCATCAAGGTCACATTAACTTGACAATGCCCAACTCAGAGAAACACTCCTTCTACTATCACTTGTCACTGTACATACAATCTTGGAACTTTACAGCAATAGTATCCATGTTAAAATAATTACTCCTATTCGTGTTCGGATCAGTAGGTCAAAGATTAAGGTAATTGTGAACTTGCCTTGAAAAATGCCTTATATTGTAAAGATATTAAATGAATAAAAATGAATGAAATATTTTCCCAAAACAATGTGGGAAAATAAGAGTTCCCATGGGAAAACATGAGTCCCATGGGAAAACATGTTTCCCATGGGAAAGTTCACCTTGTCAAACTTTTCAATTTTTATGCCCCCACCACCGGATGGTATGGGCATATATCGTTAGCCATGTCCGTCCGTCCTTCCATCACAAAACGTTTGTGTGTCTTCGTTTTCGCTGTCAAAATCCACCGGAGTTATGCCCCTTTTACGTAGAAATTTACATAAAAATATCTTGTATGTACATCTCCTCCCACACTTCAACCGATTGCTTCGAAACTTTATAGGATGCTTATCTATGATGTCAATATTTGAATATCGTTTCAGCGGCAAAATCGACCCAGTATTATGACCCCTTTTTCGTCAAATTTTACGTTTTACACTGATTGTTTTCAGTGGGGACATCCGTGTCCCATGAACACATTTCTAAATTATGAATAATAATATTTTACATTTGAGATGAACTTTCATATGATATAGGCGATGTGACTGAGCCTATTTGGAATTACTTCCAGTTTTTGTTTTGCTTGATATTTTGACTAATACTTATTTATTACAATCATGGAACTTAACAGAAATAGTACCCCTGTTAATATTCTTTCAGATTTGTTAGCTTTTTTTTTTCATTTCCTTGACAAATATTTAGAGAATTTTCCCAATAACAATTTGGGAGAATTTTCCACTTTTATTTTGGGAAAGTTTTTATTTCATCAAAATTATTAAATTATAAACATAAGGGCATATTTAATTGTCAACATTGTAATGGAAGATGGTTCCAGGCTTTGAAATGTTGTTTTAGCTATTAAGAAAAAACTCATTTGCCCATGGGAACATTTTCCCAAATTACAATATTGGTAATTTTTCCCATGAAAAAATATATAAGTGCTTGTATCGCTGTAAAACTTTGCCATACGCCATACAAATGAAAGCAGCATACTATTTTGACATTATATTGAAAGAAAAATACTTTTTATGTTGCCCATGGGAAAACTGCCCAAATCATATCCCATGCGAAAAAGGTCCTCCCATGGAAAAAATAGTCTTTTCCCATGGGAGAGGTCAATTTCACGACAAATTTCTCGGAAAAATTTAAGTGTCGCCAATGAAATATAATATAATTTTACAATCATTTGATATGTACTTTCATATGATATATTCGAAAGCGCCCTTGCTCATTCGGAATTACTTGCTGTTTTTGCCAAAAACCGGCGCGCTTGGCTGTTTTTGGCTCAACAACGTTTGTTAGGAGGTATTGTGGTGAAATATGCTGGGTTGGTAGCTTTTATGAAAAGAAAGGTTGGGATTGCATTTGCGGTCACTGGGTGTAAGGTCAAGGTCACTGTTACTAAAAATAGAAAATATGGTTTCTGCTCAGTAACGTTTGTTATGAGTAAGGTATCGCAATTTTTGTTGAACCCGTTTACGGATCTCGAGTTAGCAATCAAAATGTCATCCAGGAGTATGTATGTGTGTCAGGTCGTCTAACAAACAAGGCGACCTTAATAAGCAGTAAAACACTTAGATGATTATGAGTATATGAATATGAAACAACAGAAGGTGATCGTGACTTACTGAATGTAAATGCACTAATTCGGCTTGCGCGATAAATCGGGTTAGGATTATGGTTCGAATCTGAGTTTGGCTGGGACTTCTTTCTGTTATGTAGAATCAATCAGTATTAACACGAGATTAGTTCATGTTACGTAGAAAGAACGTGCATGTTACATATTACCCGGACGGGACTTGTCACAGTGTTGCAGCGATTCTTTTTTAAAATATATTTACATAAAATGTTACAGAAATCTTCCAAAAAGGAAATATATGCAATTGACCCTTTTCATCGATTTTACAGGATACATTTTATATGTCCACTATCAAGCGTGTTTCGCTCTCAGTTCATCTGACACTTAAATTATATATGTGGAGTCTTTCTAGTAGATCATTTATATCAGTTGCACTGACATGTTTTTATTATCTGCGCATTGGTATTAATTTAATTATTTCTGTTTGGTTTGTTTATATCAGGTATTGTCTAGGTCATGACTAAATAAAGCACCTGCATTTGTTTTCAATATCGCAACGCACTGTTTGACAGATAATTCCCGAGGGCCTTTGATTTAATAAATATTTAAGTTGTCACAGTGGGTAAAAGTTTCAGCTCGATTGAGCAATATCTAGTGAGCTATTATTATCATTGACTCTACGTCCGTTTCTGACTACCTTAGACAAACTATAACAACTCGATACAATTATTCAATATGCCAACGTTGCAAAGTAACCAGTGATAGTGACTCGACCTTTACAGCCGGGTTTAAACTAAACCATTAACTATTAACAAAGTACGTTTTTATTTATAAAAAAATGAGATCAAAATAGTCCGGTCTTGGGGACATATGATATCATAAGAAAAATATAGATTAATCCGGAAAACTCTAAACATTATTATACTCAGAAACAGTTGATACATAGCTTCCATAAATGTGCAAGACACATATTAGTCACGACTGTACTCAAGCGTCTCCGTGGCCAAATGGTTAACGACGTTGCCTTGTAAACCTTCGCCTCTCACAGCTGCGGGTTCGAATCCCACTGATAGCTCGACTTTTAAGTGAGGAAGGGTCGATTCTTAAAGAGAGGGGAAGTGTACAGTACTGGTTATACCCGGGAAAAGTGGGTGGTCTGCCTCCACCACAAAAAAATCGACGGTCATATATAACCTTACTTGTGTTGAAAATGACGTAAAACACCATACAAACAAACAAAACAAAACAAAATTTAACACAATTGTACACATATAAATCCTGGAGTAGAACACTTGCCCATCCATCCATGACTTTATATAGAACAACGTAACATCATACACAGTCTTATACCTGAAAACAAATGCGTCATTGCTAGTTAGTTTTGGTTTGAAAAACATTATTGTTATGTAGTCCTTAAAATAATAAATGGCCTTCCGTGTATCGCCATTATAAAATATGTCTGGTTAATGTAACTAATTGACCGCACAGAAATAGCCGCAACTTAAGTGTCTTTAATCAGTTTATAGACTCTCCGGAAAATATGAAGCAGTTTCTACTCAGCTCAAGTTACATGATAATCAGCTTGGTGGTCACCCAGCATGAGGACAATCAAATGGCAATAAATCATGCCAGCTAATGAGCTAAAACTTTGTCCATGCAGAATTAAATGTTAGAAGTATATATCACTGACTTACTTTGTCCATGCAGAATTAAATGTTAGAAGTATATATCACTGCCTTATCTCTATTTGCAGATATCATTTTGTTACACCAACTTATTTCTAATTTTTTAAATGTGCCTATCTGCTGTCTGATAATGGATGCCCTGCTGTGCGAAAATGGGTATTTTATTGCTCTTGGGTCAGTTAATGACATGGATGAATTATAGAGATTCTCAATAAACAGAGGAATCTCGGGACAGTCTACTAACTTTAATATGATACCTTCTTAATATAAGTAACTTCCAGGCTTCTGAACGCACATGGTGTATAGGTATAAAAGATTAGATACATTTGGTGACATATGACATACATTTACTATTTAATTATATAGTTTTAGTTACTGTTTGTTAATTTAGAAATAAGCTACTTTAATACACATGTTCAAAGATGAAGTTTGAATGATAATTGGCATACAATCGTAAACATGTTTCTCATCTCTGTTACAAAATGTTGATTTTAACGCGAAAAGCATATGCTGCTTAGACAAAATACAGTATGATACATAACTTGACTACGTGTGCTGCTTAGACAAAATACAGTATGATACATAACTTGACTACGTGTGCTGCTTAGACAAAATACAGTATGATACATAACTTGACTACGTGTGCTGCTTAGACAAAATACAGTATGATACATAACTTGACTACGTGTGCTGCTTAGACAAAATACAATATAATACTTAACTTGACTACGTGTTATCACGGTCGACTCCATCAACATAGGTTTATGGAGGTATGAAGAAAAAATGCCTGCATAAACTTTCTCCGTATTTAAATGGATTAACCCATAAATACCACACGTACTTGCATATAACTCACCAAAGAGTAGAATATCTCGCCGAACTAGGCAATTTGTGTACAAATGACCATGTTTCAGCAGACATATTAAACCCATGAACAATGTTAACTGAGCGGTGTTAAGTTTCCAAATACAGAACGACACACCGCGAGATATTTCGAAAGATAAACATTAAACAAATTTCTGCTGAAAACACAAAGGGCCTAGATCGACAAGAGTTTCTTCTCTTTGGAGAGTTTTATGCATTTCGTCTATTGAAATTCCGGCGGTTTTTTATGCAGGCATTGCGTGTTGAATTCAGAAACCTCGCCGGAAAAGTGCATATCGTGATCGCTACAAGGCATATGAATCATGGTTTTATGGTAGGTATATTCTATTATAAGAGCCACGATTCTCACGTTTAAACCTATATATGTTTTTACTTGAATGACTGTGTATTATTGGCGTTAATGATAAACTATTAAGGTACGAGGCACTGTCGGGTATCCTATCGTGTATGCAATGGACCTAAATTGTTTTAACATGATGTAAGCGCACAATATCCGTTTTACTTTAAGTTTCTGTCAAATGGACCATTTACACGGCATATTTGTAAGAAAAATCATGAAGTTTCAATTACGTCGATAAGTTTCGCGGCTGTAACACGTTGCTTTACCAGTAAAAATGACAAATTAACCAAAGTTAAAACAAAATTCATTAATAGTGTTTTTTAAACTAAGTGACATTTCTAATATGATACATATTAAGGTTTGGTTGAATCTACGTATGGCATGCCATGCAATTAACCAGGACTAAATGTTATACTGTGTATAAACACGGTGATGAGGCCTCATGTGTATTGTTTATACAGAAATGTATTATTAGAAATACGAAGAGTGATCCAAAATTACGTAGACATTTTTTTTTAAAATCTGTGTGAAATAGATAATAATAACATTAAGAGCCACAATGGAAATAGGAGAATTCACATTCACTTTTTTGTGTTATCCTTAGTGGTTGATTAGCATTGTATTTGTTGCTTCCAATGGATCACCTTTTCAGTATTTATACAAATGTGATTTTATACCATTCTATGTTATTTGTTATACTGAAATAAATCTATCTATCTAACATTTAAAAACCGTATTAAGCAATGTATCATGTATTCAAAGATGACGCAGGAATATACAAATGCTGCTTCCGGAATATCAAATGTCAATGGTACTGATCGACTTGATCATCTTCGATGCTTGATTGTAAATACAAACGTATTGATCCTTTGTGCAGATTTCTTTTCAAATTGGAAACACATGTCCGTAAAAAAAAATTATTATAGTTTTTTTGAGGATTCACATTTAATTCGTCGATATAATGATGCAGTTTCCCTCTTAGATTATTTATTAATTTATTGTTTTTCTGCCGTTCTGTATATCTTCGATAGAATGTGCGTCTGCATCAACCAATCAGAAATCTCGGTAATATGGCTGCCGCGTCAGAAGACAGTTTCTAGACGTTTCTAGACGTTTGTCTTGAAAACAAGCAAGCGTCGTAATGATCTAGACTATGGTACTGAATTTACAGCTCAACATTTCCAACAATACGCATTGTGAAAACTCGGGTAGCAGTTGTTGTATTTACCTCCAAATTACGGATAGGAAGCCATATTTAACATTCCAATGAAAAGCAAGACATATACACCAATGTAAGATTAATATGTGAATAAGTCAGTTGACAATAATGCACGCTTGCCAAACTTTATAACGAGGGACAATCAAGGCCCGAAGTGATTTGATAACGGCTATGCCATATACATGTTACACGTTATAACGAGGGACAATCAAGGCCCGAAGTGATTTGACAACGGCTATGCCATATACGTGTTACACGTTATAACGAGGGACAATCAATGCCCGAAGTGATTTGACAATGGCTATGCCATATACGTGTTACACGTTATAACGATTGACAATCAAGGCCAGAAGTGATTTGACAACGGCTATGCCATATACGTGTTACACGTTATAACGAGGGACAATCAATTCCCGAAGTGATTTGACAACGGCTATGCCATATACGTGTTACACGTTATAACGAGGGACAATCAAGGCCCGATGTGATTTGACAACGCCTATGCCATATACGTGTTACACGTTATAACGAGGGACAATCAAGGCCCGATGTGATTTGACAACGCCTATGCCATATACGTGTTATACGTTAAATAAAATCCGTTTAACTGTTTTACGTCTAAAAGTAATATTTTCTAGACGAAAACTATTGTGTATATAGTATATTAGTCTAATTAAAGTAGGGTCCCAATGATCAGTACATGAAAAATACTATTAATAAATGCAGACAGTTCTAATTTTTTGTGATCAAGATCGATTCAGGACGTTTCGGCACCAAACCATTTCGACCCCTAGACGAATTGGCACCTAGACCATTTCGGCATCTATTTATTTTTTTACCCTAGACGTTTCGGCACAAATTTATATTTGAGTATTATAATGAAGTAAAAAAGTTAAGAAATTAAATATTTTCTATAAGATCACTTGTAATTCATTTAAAATGCAAAGCTGATTGCCTTAACGGCAACTCCGAAGCGGTTTTGAGCCTGAATACAACTAAAACATGAACATAAATAGGGCCCATATGATAATCACTTGTAAAATTTAAGTAAATATGACTTTTATATTATATTGTAGCATGGTCACTGAAATTCCCTTTTTAATAGCTCGGGTGTAAATCGTTTAATTGAAAATACTTGAATATGTTCCCTTTAACCTGTATAATAATGTATACCCAAGACCAAATAAAAACGTATCTGTATTCATACAGTATCTTTTAATTCTTCACTTTAACTTCCTGTCATCTCCATATCGACGACTACAGGTATGTGATTGGAACAAAGCCTCCACAAACTAACCCATTATTAAAAATCGTCTACATATGCATGCGTTATACTTTTCTTGTTATGTTTATAAAGAATATTATCAACATGATAATGTAGGTAAGCATCTGCTACCCATTTGAGCCTCTTGTTGGTTTAAGTACCAGAGGCAATGATATTTATCTATCCGGCCGAAATATTACTAGATAAGAAAATAAATTTTACATATTTCCTTGAAATTGTGAGGAAGTAAATTGTTCACTGAACGCTCACATTGACTTTAGCGTGCTGTTGTCAGGCAGAAGCAAATATAAACCTCCATGGTAATAATAATTAAACGTTAACTTTAAACCAAAAATCAAATGGATGTCAAACATTTCCAGAATATGGCTTGGAAACGCCTGTTTGTGGTTTGCTTCTTGTTAGCCAAAATGAATGCTCAAGGTAAGTCTTATATTTGTTAATATTTTAATGGAACATTCCGAAATTACAATACCCTTTCGCTAAATCAGATACGTTAAACAAACTATTTCTCCACACCTTTTCTTGAAATAATGATACATTTAAACTGAACTAAAGTTACACATTTGTGAAATGGCACACTTTTATATTAAAACTGTATATTCTTTGAACTCATATTGATAATCTAAACACCAACAAAAATAAATAAAATAATAATATAAAACGTGACGTTTAACTGTCAGAAAGCAAAACAAATTTGCACACTTTTCCTGTTTCCTCAAATTGACTGTGACGTCGCTAATTTAAACTATTTAAAACGTAATCATAGCATTATATTGTTGGGTTAAGGATAACACATATTACGTGTTCCTAGACTTCTTCGTTTGTGGAGGACGTAAACTATACTAAACCAAATTGCTAAGTATCAACCTAAGAATATGTCAATAATAGTCTCATTGTTTTGTGTATTTTGTGCTTGATTAGAGATAAGGTTAAACTGCAAAATAATGAGTGTAAATCGTCTACTCTGATTGCATGAACATATTTTAAAACTTTTAAGTCAATGTGTTTTCTTAGAAATACGTTATAACACTTATACAACTGGGTATGTAGGATTTTATTAAGTACTTCGAATTAGTGAAGCTTTCGATATTCCTAATTCTAAAATATGCCAGTTAAGATTATTGTGACATCATGTTTTACTAGCATTACCACTACAAATGCATTTGCAAAAGACATTTTCGAAATATTTAATGTTAACGCTGAATTACAGTTACTTGAATTTCAAACAATATTCAATTTAAAGGGAGGTAATTTAGGATTATCCATATTTCATTTTTTTATAGACGGAGAATCTGCAATAAAGGGTTCAATTTTTTATCTTTTTTTTCTATTATTTCATACCAATTTTAAGAATTTTATATCTTTAAGCGATCTTTGACTCATGTTATATGTTTTATCAGCACATTTCATGTTTTCATATAAAGGGAAGGTAACTCTCAAAAGATGTAACAATTTAAACAAAAAATAAATGTTTTACAAACTATGGGTCAAAACAAAATACTTATCTCATATCTTTTCTAAAATATATTTAAAATAAGAAAGTTAGTTAAGATACAAAAGTTGATACTTAGCAATTGTGTTCTCTGTGTATTCTCTGCATCTTAATGTTTGTCTAAAAAGAACTTTGGGAAGTAATTCAGTTTTTGGAGGAGATACAGTACTAATTTGGTAGGATTGTTTTCCATCAAATGTATTTGTGGCACTTGTTGAACTTAAACATTTTAGTGCCTAAAAAGAACCTTGTGACCGCAAGTAGTCATTCAGTTTTGAACGGTTTTGAAAGGATTCAGAGTGTATGTATACGGATTGTTTGACAGCATGAGCAAATGATCACAGGTCATCGAGAGTGTGAGTTGAGAATTTCTTCTAGTGTTATGGTAGTTTTTAGCTCTACTGATCAGAGATCAGCAGAGCTTATGCCGTGGTGCGGCGTCCGTCGTCCGTCCGTCCGTCCGTCCGTCTGTCCGTCTGTCCGTTAACTTTTTTTTGTAGCGACTACTCCTCTGAAACTACTGAATGGATTTTCATGAAACTTTACAGAAATGTTGCCCATGAAGTCTAGTTGATCCTAGCAAAAATTCATGTAGATGTGAAATCCAAGATGGCCGCCAAATCTAAAAATAGGTTTTTAAAAAACAAGTTTGTAGCGACTACTTCTTAAAAACTCTAAGGGATATTGCAATGGGACTTTTTCTAAAATGATCAGCATGACATGATGTTGGTCCTTGTCGAAAATCGTTTTGATTCGACGTTAAACATGGCTGCCAGTGGCCATCTTTGTTTACATAGAGTTATATAATGAAAACTTGTAGCGACTACTCCTCTGAAACTACTTGACGGATTTTCATGAAACTTCACAGGAATGTTGCTCTTGATGTCTAATTGATCCTAGCAAAATTTCAGGTCGGCCGGAAATTCAAG
This sequence comes from Cyrtodaria siliqua, assembly GCA_037043455.1. Lineage (NCBI taxonomy): Eukaryota > Metazoa > Mollusca > Bivalvia > Adapedonta > Hiatellidae > Cyrtodaria > Cyrtodaria siliqua. The sequence goes on along the minus strand of JAWPHD010005395.1, from coordinate 15,279 downwards.
ATGGCCGCCACGGCTAAAAATAGATTTTTAAAAAATAAGTTTGTAGCGACTACTTCTTGAAAACTATAAGAGATATTGATATGGGACTTTTTCTAAAATGATCAGGATGACATGATGTTGGTCCTTGTCGAAAATTGTTTTGATTCGACGTTAAAAATGGCTGCCAGCGGCCATCTTTGTTTACATAAAGTTATATAATGAAAACTTGTAGCGACTACTCCTCTGAAACTACTTGACGGATTTTCATGAAACTTCACAGGAATGTTGCTCTTGATGTCTAATTGATCCTAGCAAAATTTCAGGTCGGCCGGAAATTCAAGATGGCCACCACGGCTAAAAATAGATTTTTAAAAAATAAGTTTGTAGCGACTACTTCTTGAAAACTATAAGTGATATTGATATGGGACTTTTTCTAAAATTATCAGCATGACATGATGGTTATCCGAGTCGAACATTATTTTGATTCAATGTTAAACATGGCTGTCAGCGGACATCTTTGTTTACATAGAGTTATATAATGAAAACTTGTAGCGACTACTCCTCTGAAACTACTTCACGGATTTTCATGAAACTTCACAGGAATGTTGCTCTTGATGTCTAATTGATCCTAGCAAAATTTCAGGTCGGCCGGAAATTCAAGATGGCCGCCACTGCTAAAAATACATTTTCAAAAAACAAGTTTGTAGCGACTTCTTCCTGAAAACAAAATCAATCAGTAGAGCTTCAAGGTCATTGACCTCTTGTTTATGAATTATGTTTTAAAGCAGAATAAAATCTATGTGGCCTCAACTAGCCATTCAATTTTAAATAGTTTCACACCATATTTGGTAGAACATTATTTGCCTTTGAGTAGATGATTGTGCTTGATCGTCAAATTACCTCTCATGAACAGACTCAATACTTTCTTCTTTTGGGCTTTGAGATTACTTACTTGTCCTTTGGGATCATCAATCCCAATATTTGTGGCTTGAAAGTAAAATATCGCTTAAGCCGGTGCTAGGAGGCGTGGGAGGTGTTGCACGTCACATTACCTCATGAATAGACTCAATAAAACCGAGTCTGCTACTTTCTCTCTTGTTTGTGTTTGTTGCTTCCAAGGGATCCCCTTTTCAGTATTTATTGACATTCACACTAGAGTTTGTTTAGTGCTGTGTGGCGGCCGTAAAAAGTCGCCCGACTACAAATCAGTAGTGTTATTACTTACTGGTCCATTGGGAAAGTCAAGTCTAATATCTGTGTCTTTAAAGTAGAATATCGCTTAAGCCGGTGCTAGGAGGCGTGAGAGGTGTTGCACTTTACCCCTCATGAACAGACTCAATAAAACCGAGTCTGCTACTTCTATCTCTTGTTTCTGTTTGTTGCTTCCAATGGATCATTTTTTCATTATTTATTGTTATTCAGTTTTTGAACGGATTCAAATCACTTTTGTGGGGATTGTTTGCCATCATAAGATGATTTTTTACATCGTCGTTTTTTTTTGACAACTTCTACGAGACGTATGGCTGTTTTGGTACATAATGTATATCTTATATATGACCAACAAACCTTTCTAAGACAAATTTGCCTAGGCGGGTGATATTGGTTACTATGTTTTTCTTTGTTGTTTTATTGTTGTTGGTTTGGTTGACATTTGTTTGTTTGTTATAAAATGTTTTATTTCTTCAACTGATGCATTATACAAGCATTAGTATATGATATACAATATTGTTTGTTTATAAAAGTAATATTTACAGTACTGTTTATATCTAAGATGAAATAATATCCATGCTTATGGAAAAAGATAATTAAAAAAATACTACCGAGTTTTCTCACAGGTGCTTGTGCATACAAGGTTTACACATTATGATTAGATATGTGTCGGGATTAAGTTGTGTTGCTTAATTTGTTTAAAAACAAAAACTATAACATGACCAATTTAAAACGCGAAATGGTTCAAACATACACTCTCCTAATATAAAAAAAATTATATTTAAAAAGATATTATACAATTACAATAAGTCTTATCAGGCCGTAGACGAATCATCAAATTATAAATTGCTGTCACGCGGATAGCACAAGCGATATCTACAAATGACGATCAAGTTGCTATGAGTTAGGATTTGTTTTAAAGCCAAGATTACAGTATCTAACCCTGGGGTGTAACCATAGTTAGGAAATACGTTCTTCGTGTCTAAGAAATGATCCCTACCTCGAGTTATTTCAGCAAGATAAATTCACTTGTAATTCTAGCTGAGTGTGACATGGCGTTATCTTGCTGGATTAACTTGAGGTCGGGATAATTTCTTAGAAACGGTAAAACGGTTAGACATAACCCGGTATTAAAATGTGTGTTTTTTGTTTTCTACCCATGTGACAAACTGAACACTATACACCATGTTTAGGAATTTTGAGACAATCGGTGTTTGCAATTGTTAACTGATATCCTTCAGTTTCAATATATGCACTTATTATTATAAATAAGTTAAGCAATACAATTTATCACCCATACTTATAATCTACTGGTGCGTTTTCATTGCCCGCCAGTATATCTACTCATAGGGCTGGCGTGGCGCAGTCGGTAGCGCGGCGGATTTGTTACCGGAGGCCCCGGGTTCAATCCTCCGTGGTGCCACTGAGCTCCGTCGGTGCGTTCTTGGGCAAGACACTTTCCCTTAGCCTCGTTCGGATGGAGACGTTAACCGGGCGGTCCCGTGTATCGGTTTATCCTCCTAGCACGTTAAAGAACCATAGGAATCTATTCGATAATTAGAGTAGGGCAGGTTCCCGGATACCTATGTATCCTTCCCCTCTCTCTTGGGCGGCTCTAAATAACCTATACTGTGTTGATGAGCCGTTAAACAATATTCTATTCAATTCAATTCATATCTACTCATACCCTGATTATCTACTTCAACTGGTATAGTCTAATGTCCGTAATGGGCCTCAAAGCTGTTCTTGGTCATACTTCGCGTATTTTGTGAATGAGCTGTTTAGGTAAAAAAAAAACATACTTGGGTAGTAAATGCAAGTGATGTCTGTAAAAATAGCACCTGTAGAGGGTAACTTATATGTATTGTAAGATTAACCTATGGCTGCTATGCAGAGTCTATACTCGGGAAAGTATGGAATAATTCGCAATAACCGAACATTATACTATGGCAGACTATGGTATAATTGTCGGCTTTTAATGCAATAGGTTAAAACAGATATATCATTGATATTCTCGTGTTCTTATATGTAGCGTAAATTATACCATAGTTTGGTGACCTTTCCGTTTGCATTAACCACACTCGATTACGTCTTGTGCAGTTAATGCAAAGGGAAAGGTCACCAAACTATTGTATAATTAACGCTACACATAAAAACACGAGAATATCAATGATATATCTATAACTTGTGTTGATCCGTGGAAAAGTGTTGTACGTGTTTATAGGGTCAACATACAAAAATAAACAAAGTGTTTTTAGTTTTAAACCGTATTTGCTGGATAAATTTCAACGAATACTAGTTCCTTTCTTTGCTTTAACCAGGGCGTTATGCAGTCAAAAGTGCTTCGATTTATTTTTTGAGAAATCATCCGTGTAATTTACCTAATTTACATACAGTATTACTATATCTTAGACTTTCTGGGATGGCATATTCACTTGTATTTATTCGCCATTGTCAAGTAGATTAGTTCGATATGCAGTATACGCTATTTATGTTAATCCTGGATTTTAAATAACGACCTACCATAATCGTAAGGATAAAAACAGATTGTCCAAATGTGCATTTTTAATAAAATTGACGTACCGCACCCTTCGGTTTTCGTCGTTTAGCATTTTTGCCTTCAATCTTTTAAAACATGCTCTCGGCGTTGGTTTTCCTTCATTGCAAAGATTCGTCTCCGTGTGTCCTACGTTCATGTTGTGTTCGTTCTCCGAACATATCATGCATTCAGTCGACATTCGTTTGAAAAGAAACTGACTGTATACTATAGGAAAAAGAAACGCTACTCGGGAATTTCTGCTATATAATTTGTATACTGCAAACTTTATTCCAATAAACATTCCAGAGAGATGCCAAGACGTTTTGTAAAAAAAGAAGGTTTCAACTAGTTAGAGTAAGGACAAAACTGTGTTGTTGTAGACTTTTTAATCACAGTACACTGCGTATTCTGTCAATAATGGAATTTTAAAGTAATATCATTTGAGATGTTTTGTGTTCTTTTAGTCGTTTGTTTCCGTAAGGAAATGTCTAATATAGCCACGTATCATTCGATTAACAGCAACATATTATACATACAGTATATAGCAGAAATTTCCCGAGTATCGTTTCATTTTTTCTTTAGTATATAATTATTGCGGTTGTTATTTTCAACATCAAATGCCGGGAGTATGTTTTATTAAAAGAAACAGGAAATAGTCAACACACACACACACACACATATGGATGCGCACAATATTAGGCTATTGGTTTTGTAACATTTATACAACAGCAAATTGAACTGAATGTTGTTTAACGGCTCATCAACGCAATATAGGTTATTTAGAGCCGCCCCAAAGAGAAGGGAAGGATACATAGGAATCCGGAATCGGGAACCCTACCCTTATTATCGAATAGATTCCTATGGTTCTTTAACGTGCTCGGAGAATAGACCGATACACGGGACCGCCCGGTTTACGTCGGGGTGAAAGTGTCTTGCCCAAGAACACACCGACGAAACTCAGTGGCACCAAGGAGATTGAACCCGGGGCCTCCGGTTACAAATCCACTGCGCTACCGACTGCGCCACGCCAGCCTTTTAACAACAAGTGAGGTATCGATGTATTGCATTGTCGTGATCTATTTTAATTAGAATATATTTTAGAATAACAGCGGTACAGTTTTTGTATTCCAGTGTATTCAATCAGAACACGCATACAAAACAAACAATAATGACACATAAGAAAATGATGCGATACCACACAAATTAGGGGATTGAAAATAGGGGTACCGCCTTGGAACATTTAGTGGCAAAAAGACCGATGGGATTTAAACCAGGTTCCACGGTACAACTTATCTCACACTTACCTTATTGTTTTTCAAACTTAACAGTGCAGTGAACATAAATATCCCTGCCAGGCTATATCCTCTAACTAATAGGCATTATAATTAAAACACAAAGATAATCTCATACAGACAAATATAAAATGTTGTACAGAAGCGATCGTATCGATATAGGTAGAATAGGTAGAATATATTTGCGAACAACCAAGGACAGACAACGGACTACCTACGGCAGGGGGCCTAGTTATGACGAGAGATACAGAAATCAAAAGTATGCATTCACGTCCTAAAAAGAATAGCTGCAACACACGCTGATATACTGTATCTCTACATAATAACACTCCGTGGCCGCGTTGCGGTATAAACCTTCGTCTCTGGGAGCTCGAGCTGTAAGTGAGGAAGTATCGATTCTTACGGATGACGGGAGGTGTACAGTACTAGTTCTACCCAGGAAATGTAGGTAGTCTGCCTCCACCAAAACAAAACACAAAACAAACAACAACAAAAAAACGATCGTCATATATATAAGATGTTTGTCTTTTACCTTACATGTGTTGAAAAGACGTAAAACACAATACAAACAAACAAAACATAATAACACACTCGCCTTGAGTCACAATTAACACATACATGCATACGTAGATACAATTTTAGCTCATATGTGTTGGATCACATTTAAGGAGTCTCCACACACACGCTATATTAAGACAGTGACAATATGTTTAGCTGTGAAAAACAACAGCGAAATAATAAAATGTCATTTTCACTACATTATCACTGATAACATTTATTTAATAACAATTTTTTATTTCATCAGAACGTTCGACTTTTGAATAAAGTTGTACACAACGGGAAAAGGTAAAGTGACTTTAACATCATTTCAGCTACAATAGGGACCAACATAAATTGAATTGAATGTTGTTCAACGGTTCATCAATACAGTATAGTTATTTTATTTAGAGCCGCCTCCGATAGAGAGGAATGATACATGTACATCGGGGGAACACGCCCTACTCGTACGAACGATTATTATCATGTTTTTTTATGAATTATTCTGCGTCAAGGACTAGCACTGAGGTGATTTACAAACTATGTAAGATCCTTGGTCATGATCACGTCATACAAGCTTTATTAGAGTTTATGACGCTATAAACTTTCAACGCGCTGCATGTTGAGTGGTTTGATCAATATCCAGTTCACCACTTTGCTTTCATCTTTGATTGTGCGATGATAGGACAGATTGTGGACCCTATGATGACGTCTACGTAAATCATCAAAGGACTGTTACGTTTGATGTTTGTCTTTTACCTTGTCTTGTCGTGCCCTTAATGGTTTATTACACAATTTATTACGAAATTCATCAATGTTGAAGTTTAGCTTGAAAAAGTCAAGCCATTTCAGTATTGTGTTTAATAATATATACAATATATTGCGGGAATTCCCAAGATGCGTTTCTTTTACTTTTTAGTATATATCGTGTTGCACTTACGAGAAAACGTAGCTGACGTTCATTCCCAATCCAATATTGTACTTATTATGTGGTAATTGGTATAAAAATATACAATAAAAACAATGATATATTTTTATTTATCGGTAACGTTGGGACAGCCTTCTTATAACGTTGTGGACTTAAAAATGTTTTTCTCGGGTTCAAGGCTCACCGGTGCCACTGAGTTTCAGTTTGTTATTGGGCTTGGCACTTTCCCTTTCCTTGTTTCGTCTGATGAACCGGGTGGTCCCGTGCATCGGAGTCTAACCTCCGGGCACATTAAAGAAGTATAGAATATATATTTTGTTTGTTAGAGTAGGACAGGTGTTCAGAATCCTATGTATCCTTTCCCTCTCTCTGGAGTGGCTCTAAATAACATAAATATGCTGCTAAGCCGTTAAAACAACTTTCATTCATTTATTCATTCGCATGCATTTTGTTCATACATTCAGTTTGTGGCAATTCACATGTTTGATGTTCAGCGCAAAAGATAAAAAAGGTCAAAATTTGGCCCCGGCTAACATCTATCTTGTCAAAATGTATTTTTTTATTTTTTTTTATCAAATGCAATATAATATAAATGTAACGGGTCATGTTAACCCTCACTTTTAATGAAATGTCCCATTTCTTGTTATCAGTATGTATTGTCATTCTGTAACAAGTCCAGATGTGTTATGGCGCAGTTAAATATGATATATCTATGGATATGAATTATCCCCACTTGGATGGGGATGTTCCCCGAGCAACTTCTTATGGGGTGTATCTGTCTGAACTTATTCGTTTTTCTAGAGCTTGTACTCGATTTGAGGACTTTAATATTCGTTATCTTTGTATAACTAAAAAGTTACTCAATCAGGGTTGCCGTTGCCATAAACTTCGTAAAACCTTTGCAAAATTGTATTATCGTAACCCTGATCTTCTTTCCAAATATAAAAGTAATTTAAGGACTCTTCTGCGAAAAGGACTATCTCAACCTGACTTCTACGGTGATTTGATTTATAAACTTCGTAAGATTCTTGGTCATGATCACTTTCATACTATCTTTGTTAAACTTGTTAAAAAGTTTATCAAAAGAGGTTATGACCCTATCAATTTGCAACGTACTGCATGCTTGGTGGTGGACCCTTTTACAGTTCGCCACTATGCTTTCCTCTTTAATTGTACGATGACCGGACAGGCTGTGGACCCTATGATGACGCCTACCTAAAGCCCATTGGGACGGTGGCGTTTGATGTTTGTCCATGATCTTTCTTGTCGTGCCCTTAATGGTTTATTCTCTTACTGCTCTGGCTTCTGCCAAGTCATTGAGTACCTTCATTGTGGCTTTCTAGGCTATTGTTTTTTTGTATTATATTTACACGAGCATATTTGTGTTTTACTTATATTGCCTATTGATGCTGCCTTGTTGGTTAGAGATTAGATCATGGCGGGGATTTCTTTATTTACACTGTCCTGTTTTAATGGGATGACAGTGGGGTAAGTGTGAGGTTTGGTGCACCCTAGAACCGGTTTAAACCCCCAGTGGCCTACTTTGCCACTGACCGTTCCAAGGCGGTAGCCCTATTGTCAACCCTTTTGTGTTTGTGATGTCGTTTACTTTTATTATTACTTTTGCCTTCTTATTTGTCTGTTTCTATGTTTGTTTCTGTGTTTTGTGGTTGACTGTCCTCCTTGAATGCTACTTTCCCTGTCCGATCTTTTCATATTTCTTGTTTAGTAGGACATAGTTTTCAGCCGGATTAATTCATTGTTGAAGGGACTTAGGGACAAGCGACAATGTTAAACTTGTTATCAAGCGTTCAACTTAGCGTCTCCGTTTATTAATCCAGTATCATTTTGACCTGATTGCATATATTTTAAATAACAGTTTGAGATTTCCTTTCTTCTTCTTACCCTGCCATAAGTTTCAATATATTATTGATGCAATATAATCAACAGTTAGAAATAAGCAAAAGCAATTTGCTTGACGCTAATTATATAATCATTCTTAATGATTGAATAAATGCAAGTATGTGTTGAAAAAATAACGGGATGGTGCAAGTTTTTGAAAATCAAGATTGCCGTGAGTCTCTTTAAACATCATAGATACAATGTACCAAGGTCCAGGATTGGGTTTTCTGTGTCACGTCCGAAACACCAGTTTTAATTTCGCAAAATATAAACATGCTTAAACTGCATTTCACATCTAACATTCAATTATATTCATTTTGAAGGATTTGATACAAATTAAGTTATTCATACAAACTCGGTCAATTCCGGCTACTTTCGGAATGACAGCTCGTAAATTTCGACGATCACTATGTTCAGTTCTTAAAATTGTTTTCGTCAATGGGACAGAAATAGTTCACAGTTGCTATATAAACAATATGAACGTTAGTTAGCCTCATGTGTTGATGAATAATTTTCATTGCATATTTGTTAGATAACAGTTTAATAAATTGCTTGATTTAATCTTGGTGCGTAACCTACGATAGCACAGATAACTATGAGAATGCTTGGTCTGGGAAAATCTATTTCTCATCTAGTTTTTGTTGCTAAATCATAAATATTAACTTGATATTAGTACTGTTACCTATATTATTACGAAGAGCCTTTAAGAGGCGTATGAATTAATGTTCACGGTTTATACTTCAAAAGCACTCGATTCGTGTAGTATTTTAAGAGCAACCTATTTCATTATCCAACAAATTAAATCATATGAATCACGGGGCATAGTTTAGTGCATAATTATGCACAATGAAAAAATGAACCCCATTTTGATGGTTTTATTTGTTTAAGAAATAAAATATTTCCAGCGGGCTTATATTGTCCCAGACCAAATTCTGGTGGGCGGGACTTGAAGACCATCGATACCAAGGGCCGTAGGATGTGTTTAAAGTCCAAAACACCAGGTGTTGATCTCGCACAATATTAATCCGCTGGAAATATTTTATTTTTTATCTGACATGGATATTTATGTATTTTATACACATATTTTCGAGAGATTGAACATAATACAAAGCTCATGAGGTCATAGTGACATTGTCTAGTTTTCGAACTTTTCAACGTTTTTATTAAAATTAGCATCATGTCAAAGATTGGTCAACATCAGAAGTAACGAAGAAAAACATAACATTTTTTAAGGGGGCCATAACTCTAGAGATACGTATCCGATCTAAGTAATTTTCGAACTGATTTCAAACACGTTGAGCTTTTCTTAATATCAACAATTAAGCAAGGTTGGGTAAAGATCCCATTAAAGATGAAGGTGCTATAGTCCTAGCGTACAAAAAGTAAACAGACGACGGACGGGAGAAACCAAAGAGGAAATCATAGTTGAGAACTGCAAATGGGTCAACCAGTAGGGCGTTGATATGATCGGGTCAACATTACGTGGTCGAAGTATTAACTGTCATAACCCATCCAACCCCTTCTCCAAGAAGAGAAAATGGGGTTAGCTGGGGTATGAAATAAAACCTTAATTTGGGCTTAAAAGGTTGGCATATTGTAAAATTAAAAACATTTAATAGATAATTTTACACAGGTTATTGCATTTTTGCAGTAACAAATGTTTTTAAATGTGTTTTATTGTCGACATATCCGTTATAAAATCATGCTAATGGAATTAATGCGGGACCACGTAATGTTAAATTTCTAACTCGTTTTATTAAGATTTATTAAAGTGCATTTTATGTGCTAAATTTATTCTTGCTCAGTATATATAAATGAAATTATATAATAATGCATATTTGATAATATATTGATCATGAACTACATACATAAAATGGCGCATAGTTGAATTTACACAAATGCAACCATCTTTTACATAATATACATTAAGGCGATTTAACATTTCTTTTCTCCAGTAATCTGTTTGCCGAGTAATATCATACTATTATTGTTATACTTTTATTTAAAATAAGATACTTGGTGCATTTGAAAACATTTGACATAATAAGAAAAAAAGGTAGTGAGTTACATGCTTATTGGATATGAATATTCAGTTTTTGCATGATATCTGCACAATATCAATATGTGAAAAAAAAAAATATGTTCTGTATGAATATGCTATGGAAGCTTCAGAAAAAAAAGAAAAGGAAAAAAAAAGATTTAATAAAGTGGTGATGACCCAGCTAATTAAAGTTTGTCGCTGAAGAGTTCTTAAATTACTTTTTGTATTTTAAATGTATGAAAATAATATTTTGCAAGTTTTTTCGACTTTTATTGTAACGTTAATTAACACTTACTGAGTTAAAAAACTGATACGAATATTGGTGTTCTTAGCTGGAGTACATGTACATGCTCTAGAAAACCGAATAAGTTTAGAAACGTAAACCCGATTAGAAGTTTGCTTGGGGACCATCCCCGTCTAAGGGGGGATAATTTACAATGTCACAGGTTCGTGTTATAGCTGTTGCTGATTACATCTCAATTTTCAAAAGCGAGGAAGACACAACAGTATCTGAAATATAAGAGCTTTTGTTCAGCTGTGGAGAGATTGTTGTCAAAAGCAAAGTTTTAACACGCTCGTGGGAAACTAAAATTAACTAATCTTATACAAGATGCAATTCATCTTCAAGAAATAAATATAACATTAAGTAAATATTATATGAACAATTCTAAAACACACATACTTAATAGTTCACCCAAGTACTTTTTAATTATTGGTGGATACTCGTTCCTATCACACGATTTTAGAGCATTTAACCAGACAACGCATGATATTGCAAATAGTTCCAATGCATCTACTGTATCTACTGTAGCAAACAAATGCTAATGTAGTAATATACCTACCCCGTCTAATTTTGGAAAAATCTGCCGACAGTGCAGCTTTCACAGTTTGCATGTTTACATATAAACACCTTTTGACACCTACTTCTAATGTTTCAATGCTTGTCTAGTGTATAATGTCAACCCAGGTATTTGTTATTTCTCATGATCGTAACTGTAGTACTCTTCTTGTGGGTCTTCGCGTAGAGATCATATTTATTTGCGATAACCCCTGTAAAATCGATTTTGTCTTGTCACGGACCTTTCAGCGATTTTGTTCAAAGATATACTTCATATTGACACTCCTATAATGAGATGTAATACTCTACGCTTTGCAATTTTATGATTTGTACATGCCCTAATGATGATAAGGCATGCCTTAAACATACTTTCGCCATTTATAATACTATAGCCGTGCCGAGGTCGACAATAGAAAATTAAAAAAATATATATATGGTAACGATCATCAATGATCAAGGTCACAAGTTGTGCAATGGTGATATTCGTTTTATATTTCCTAAACCACTTGAGATAATTGGATGACACGTGTATACATCATCAATCGAAAGGAGTGTTGTTCTTTAAATTCAAAGTCCAACCAACACTTTCATTAAATCGAGAGATTTTCTAATATTTGGCCTTTTATTTTTATATTGGATCAAGAATTTCTATATCTTTTTCATTAATTGGTACAACTTAGTTGACTTTAAATATGCAGGAACTATAAGCTCCGACTACCCTGATTCTGCAATGTGCACTGGTAAACATGTGTTTACACAACCATTTTCCTTTAGAAAGCATTTAAGAACAGTAAAATAATTTCAGAATTTAAAATCGTTCTTCGCCAACCAACGTATCAGCTAATAAAGCGTCGTTCTCCCGTTTATTGACACCAGAGCATGCGCGGATTTAGGAGCAATCTGAGAATCTAATTTAAAAAAAATTCTGTTAAGTTACCCCCATCCCTGCTCCCATCGCACCTACCCATAAAATCAGAGAAGTTATATGAACCACGTGAGAAAGCGTTGCATCCCTTGATCTCAAATCATGTATCCGCTACTGCAGAGCGCGTAGAGTGAAAATATCGCGCATAAATCAGAGCATGGATGACAGCTGTCAATGAAGAGAGTTGCTTGCAAAACAAGAAAGCCGCTTGACAGTGGGCGGGTTCAACTACTGCTTACGTGGAGATAAAAGGAAGCCGCCAGAGCATGCGCAGGGTGAACTATATGTCATTATCGCGCCCTTGAACTTATTTTCTTAACATTCTAATACATAAACTATAGCCTATACATAATTCCTAAACCATTTGCAATAATAGGATGGAAGGTGAATATCATTAACCGAAGAAGTGTTGTTCGCTAAATTCATGGTTGCATAGTCAAGGTCATGGGTGAAGCTCATGTAACGTGGATGTGTGCTCCAAATAACGTCTAAAAGGTTTATGAAACTGGTTGTGCTTATATTCGTGTAGTATTAATAGATTACGATAGTATGCATGACGTCATTCGTTGAACTGTTGAACCGTTTTTGTCTCGCCTTTTCGAAGAAAAAAAGAGACATAGGTGTTGCTTTGCCGGCGGCGGCGGCGGTGGTGGCGGCGGCGGCGGCATTCAAGTTTTGCGTTTAGGTAATTTTCTTTCAAACTATATACACTAGACCTTTCACATTTTGCTTATAGTTGTATCTTGGGTGGTACATCGGAAACTGACAAAGCAATTGTGCAAGTGACCTTGACCCTCAAAGCAAAGGGCAGATAACTTAATAATGTTTAGGTTCAACTTTGGCGTTTAGGTCACTTTTTCACAAACTCTATGCACTAGACCTTTCAAACTTTGCTTATAGTTGTATCTTGGGTGGTCCATCGCAACGTGACAAAGCAAAAATGTGGAAGTGACCTTGACCCTCCAAAAAATGGGCAGATAACTTAATAATATTTAGGTTCATTTTTTGCGTTTAGGTCACTTTTTCACAAACTGTATGCACTAGACCTTTCAAACTTTGCTTATAGTTGTATCTTGGGTGGTACATAGCAATATGACAAAGCAAATATGGAAGTGACTTTGACCCTCCAAGCAAAGGGCAGATAACTTAATAATTTTTAGGTTCAACTTTTGCGTGTAGGTCAATTTTTCACAAACTGTATGCACTAGACCTTTAAAACTTTGTTTATAGCTGTATCTTGTGTGGTACATCGCAATGTGACAAAGCAAATGTGGAAATGACCTTGACCCTCCAAGCAAAGGGCAGATAACCTTATAATTTTTATCTTCAAATTTGGTGTTTATGTCACTTTTTCACAAACTGTATGCACTAAGACCTTTCAAATTTTGCTTATAGTTGTATCTTGAGTGGTACATTGCAATGTCACACAGCAAATGTGGATGTGACCTTCACCATCCAAGCAAAGGGCAGATAACTTAAATTGTTATATTTACATCACTTTTTCATGAACTATAATTCATAATAATGCACTAGATATTTTAAACCTAATTTATAGCTTAATCTTCGAAAGAAAACATATTCTATTTTGACATAGTTGTGTCTTGGGTAGATCATCTTTTTGGATGCATCGCTTTCATCTTTGACCTTGACCTAATTTTTGGAGCTGATGATTTTTAGCTCCACTGGCCAAGGGCCTTCATTTTTCATCCGATCGTTACGAAACTTTAACAGATTGTTAATATCATTGAAAGCTCGGACAAGTTCGAAAACCAGCTAGACCAGTAACAGCGGACTTATGGCCCGTGATTTTGTTAAAAATGCTATATTTTGCCTTGTTAATACGATATAAGGCTATCATTTTTCATCTGATCTTTACCAAACTTTACCAGATAGTTTGCCTTTTATTTTTTTTATTATTCGTATATTTTTTTGTTTAATTTTTTTAATATGTATATAATATTATATATATTTATTTATTATTTTATTTTTTATTTTTTTTATTATTATTACTTTTTTTTAATATGTATATATATATATTGTATATATATATTTATTTTTTTTCATTTTTTTTCTTTCTTTTTTTTATTATTATTATTTTTTTTTATTATTCTTTGAAAGAAAAAAAATCATTATTTTTTTATTTTTTATTATTGTTTTTATTATTATTTTTTTCATTGATTTTTTTTTGTTTGTTTCTGTTTTTGTTGATTTGATTGATTGATTGATTTTTTTTTTATTTATTACATCATTATTTTTGGTGTTAACGCCATGTTAGCAGGAAGCATATTGTGCCTATTGTGTTTTTTTCCGATTCGTTGATTTTTGATGAAGTTACGGCCCCTTGACGTTTTACTTTTAAATTTCTTGTCGGCGCTACTCCTCCTAAACGGCTTGTTGGATTTCTACAAAATTTGGCAGGAAGCCTCAGTATGATGCCTAGTTGTGCAAAGCTTGGCATATCAATGAAATTTTGGTTCGAAAACCAGCTAGATATTGTTAGTATTGACAGGTTATGGCCCTTGATTTGTTGAAAAATGCTATATTGTATTTTCCCTTGTTAATTCTGTAGTTACTTCATATTTTATCTGATCTTTACCATATTCATTTAGAATGTTAATATAAACCCCCGCACATTCTTATGAAATTTCATTTATAGAAGAAGTGGGACAAATTAAAAAATACCCATGCCAGACTAGACACAGCATACGTATTGCACATGATTACCAGGTGAGAGATCTAAGGCCGCCCTATCCCTGTTGTTTTTGCAATGTTTTGAAAAAATAATGATAGGAATTTCATGTCGACAACCCTTGATATAACAGCCGTTTTAGCCAGTAGAGCATCCACAGGCCCTATTGGGCCTCATGTTTTTAACATAATGGCATTTTGTTTTTAAACAAATGCACTTAAATGTCATCTCAGCAAAAGCAAACGGCAAACTCCGTTGTTTTTAGTTACTAAATGTTTTACAAACTATCATTTAACATCATTGACGTTTTTATTTTTAAGTCCAGCCCCCATTAGGCGAGACATGTGAATCCACGGATTTCTTGTCTTAGATAATGGTTTGTTTGCATGTAACCAACAAA